>JANIIA010000031.1:0-34563 GCA_027478495.1 Erythroxylum alaternifolium | reverse complement strand
AGCTGCTCTTGTTTACCAAATGGAATGCCGCATACCAAGACCATTGCATGTCAAAATAAGGCCCTTGTAACGGTTGAGGTACTCCTGGAGACAATGAATGAATCATCGTGTGACCAATAAAACTACAGATGAAAATATTTAAACAAGTAAGAGACCAAGCGTTTTACAATTAGGTCGTAATCGTAGATGTACAGCATTCCATTGTCGTCATACTCTCTCCTCCTAACTGGATCACTCAAAACTGTTAAAAACAATACAATGGTTAGACAGGAAACATAGACTGAGTTCACAACTGAGCTGCAAATTTGGTGCTCTCATAGACAGAACTAAAATGACAACATGAACGCAGAATTCGAGCTTCAGGAAAAGAAGCATATTGAGGACCACAACAGAAGCACTCAGGGAAAATAAGAGACTGAACAATAAAGAAACACCGAGTAGAGTCTAACATAAACTAATCTCAGCCAATATAGTCAAACAAATGTCGGAAGCAATAACTGTTTGATACAGAGTTCATAACATTCATAGAGATCTTCAGTCAAGTTGAAGAAATACAGTGTCCAATAAGAATCCTTACCTTCTTGTCTTTATTAAAAACTTTCAACACTAACAACCAACTCAAACCACAACATAGAACTTTGAGAGAGGTTGTATCAATGCTTGAATTGAATTCCAAAGTACAATACCAATTATGCGTGAAGAAAAAGCATCAGAGATGCAAATAAATGGCCGCCCTACTAGCCCTTTCATCATATGATCTAGGGAGATAAGCTCTAAGTGGAGTAATCATCAGGCAGTGAATGGTCTCCTGATTTTCCATATATTTCTCATCAAAGAAAACAAGTTTATCATCTTTGGCAAGAACAAGCACTGTTCCTAAGCTCCAAGTGTAGCAATCATCAGGCAATGGATGGTCTCCTGATTCCCCATATGTTCTGGATCTACATTTTATATCAGTCTCACTCCAATGTATGCGTCAAGCCAATCCAAATAACAAATAATTGAAATATTTAGGTTCTCGAATTATGGAGACAAAATCTGGCAACTTGGTTCAGGGAAAGAAAAAAGGTACTCTAGTTATACAAATCTAATACGTTTTGGGAAGTAATAACTTGGGGATCCCTGTCCATTCCCGTTTAAAGTTCATCTAGCTGAAACTAACTAAAAATATTGCAACATTTCAAATAGCAGCTGCATATCGTATGAAGACAACAGCTCTAGAAACAGAATGTGCAAATCTTCGCAGAAAACCGAAGTGTGGTCTTCAGGATATCTATAAACTCAACTCTAGTTTCAAAAGCTTTCCTGTCCCATATCAAGATAATACTGAAATGGAACATCAATGCGGATCTTGTTGCAAGTGATTAAGAAGGAAAGAAAACTCGCAAAGAATCCATAAATAGCATGTACAATCATCAACAAGCCAACAAGTAGATGACCACACACGTGTGTAGACATAACCATTGAAGGGTCAACTTCCTATCAACAAACCGAGAAACAACCTTATTCAACGAAAGGATGATAATTCGCTGTCATCGCGTATAAAGAAGGCAAGATTTTAGATGAAGAAAATTCGAAAGGAATAAATAAAAAAACTGACCCTGATAAGCCTCGTTTATCTCTTGAAACCTCGGAGTGGCATTATCTTGGTCTTTTTGCTTATCTGGGTGCCATTTCTGCACAACCCAAAAAAGAAAGGGGGGGAATTAAGATTAAGCAGAACTCCAAACAAAAGTTGAAAGCAGACACAACAGATAAAAAGCAATAGGCAATGAGAAAAACCAGAGCGAGGCGTATATAATTGGAGCGAATGTCGTCCTCCGTAGCATCGTAATCCACTTCAAGAATCTTGTAGAAATCCTACAAAAACCCAGAAGCCCAGAATCATGTAATTATTAAGTAAAAGAAAAAGAAGAAACAAACAAAATGAGTAGAATACGGGTGCACCAGCACGACCTTGGGTTTGGACAAAATGGAAAGGAAATCGAAATTAAGGAAAGGGTCATGGTCTTGGCCAGGGTTGGGATGCGGGTGTTGGTCTTCCCATTCCGCCTCACACATCATCATGGTCTATGCTAGTACTTTGGTCGGGGAACAGTGATAGAAAACCGAAATCCAAGTGATTTTCTGTTGTAGTTGGTCGTCTTCTTTCACGCATTGCTAGTGCCCAGTGGTTATTATTAGACAGCTAAGCTCCAAAATCTGTTTAACAAACGAATTTTCTAGACATTCTTGCTATCACTTTTTTCTTTAATATCTTTTTCTCTATCACCGAAGTTCGAATACGGTTTTCCTTTTCTTCACGACAGTCTGCTTCTTTATCGTTTGGGAATTTTATCCAAAGTTCTGGAAAGTGTCTATATGTAGTAGGAAATAGATAACAAAACGTGTGCTGGTTGGATTTTGGGGACTGTAATATTCTTCAACGGCGGATTTTGCAGGTATGGATGAGAATCGGGTCCGGTAATCCATATTCTTTCAAAGGTGAGATTGGGTTGGCCAAGCCCAACCTTCATTATACATTCAAATCTTCCAACTTTGTAGAAGTAGCATCATTGTAATTTCGTTCTCATATACGATGTTTCAAACATTGTACAAATTTAGGTATCAAATTTAGTCTTGATACAGTATCGGTCAATACTGAATATTATTTTAAGTAATTTTTAAAAATTATAAAATAGTTTCTAAGTCCTTCAATATATTATGTTATATAATTTTTAATTTTACATCAATCATGTTTCTCAAAATTATAATAATAAAATTTTGAAATAATAATTATCTCATTATTTTTATTAATATTACTTTTCATATATTTTATATATAAACAATAACAACAATTAATATAAAAAAGAGTCTTTTCGTCATCTTACATATATAAAATTAACATGTTTCAGCTTCTTCATAAAATAAAGAATAACTACATTAAAATATCAAATAGAAAGAATAATAAAGTTTCATGACTCCATAAGTATTACAACAAGAATCTGTGCCAAAAATCACAATTAAGTAGAAGCAAAAAATGAAGCAAAAATATTTACAATTAAAAGTTTTATATTTATATTGCATACAGAATTTAACATGAGTATCAAGTACAAGTGAAATTAAAAGAAGAGAAGAAATGAAAAACCTAGATCATTTAATCGAACTGCTCAAATTGCATTGGCCTCAATTCTTATTTGATATAAAATCATCATCATGAAGAGGAGCCTCATTATCGCCATTATTTGAATTTATTGCACCAATTAACATGTCTCATCCAATATTATCTTGCAAATCACTCTTATTTATCAAACTTGGTTAAAATTACTTGTTCTATTAAGAATCCTAATAAACAAATAAAATTAAATTACTAAGAAATTACAAGAAATTATATTCAATTTAATAATGATAATAATATAACATTTTCGAAGTTTTAAATTATATCGAATAAAGACTAAGTTATTTAATCTTTTGTGTTCTAATATTCCTTTTTTTAAAGTGGATAAATTCAAATTTGCTTTAAGTTCTTTCATACCCGATTGCCGTCACACATTGACTCAGAATTCAAATTGCAAACTTTTGCAATTCTAGAATACTATTTCCCAATTAGTCCCACTAAGTAATTGTAAGACAATAAAAGTAATTTTATAAATAAACTGATGATTAATTTCTTACAAGTAAAAAAGTGAAAAATATATACCTAGATTAAGTTTGTCTTTTTGACGAATAGCAATAGGCATCCTAAAATCACAAGAAGTGTCTTTATAAACCTCCATTTGTGAGCTTAGGAGTTCTTGCATAATTAATGGGCAATAATTGTTTAATAACATTCTCGTAATAACTTCAACTTTCTTTGTAAAGCTTATCTAAAATAAACACTATGATTAAAAAATGCCTTCCTGTAAAAAACGGAGAATAAAGTTGCCTTTTCCATCTCTTATTAATGACTGCAAGATAAGGTATATACAAAGAAGGCATATTATTTATATTGGCCTTGACTGCTTTATTCACCTTATTCATGACATCATAAAATAACCAATTGTTGACTTCTTATTACTATTAGCCAGATGAAATACTCTCACTAAAGGCTCATAAACTTGGATATTAATTGACATTAAAACTAAAATTTATGATCTTTAAGTATAATTCTAGAAACCTTCACTCTGGTATTATACCTGACATACTAAGATGCAACGTACTTATCATTTATAAACATTTGCCTTAACTTTTTCTTCACTAGAACAAAACACTAAAGTTAATAAGATATCAGTATCTTGTAATAGTAGGATGACATAAATTTCTACTAATGGTGAAAACCTTTCCCATCAATTTCAAGATCTATACATGATTATAGATGAACTTAGTCTTTTTTCATCGATGATAGGAAAGTGTCTAACATCTCTTATATTTTTCAACATCAAGTCAATGTAATGTGAAGTACAAAAAGTCTAATAAAAAGAATTATACCTACTTTATAATATTTCCACCTACTTTGTAAGCACAATCAGTGACAATAATGAATTGAACAACTTTTTATAACCCAACTTCATTTATAACTTCATCAAATATCTGAAAGTAATAACATTTTTAATAAGTCCATATGTATCCATAAACTTTACAAAAATTGTCCCTTTAACTGAATAAACAAAAATTTTGGTAATAGGCTCATGTTTTCTATTTGTCTAACTATCATATATAATTGGACACCTATAAGTTACCGAAGTCATTCTTCTTTCATCTAAATAACTCTTTATTTCTAAATAAAGTTATTCAGAAGTTTGCCTTTATAGTTATCAATTGAAAAAGCTTAATATCCTGGATTGTATGAGGTAATAGCATCCACCATAGGTTGATACTAATAAGACTAGGAAACATTAAATGATATACCTTAATCATACTACCATCTAGCCATTGTCATGTCCACATTTTGAGGCACTTCTTTAGATTGCAAGACACTACAAATTGAAGGTTAAGCTTGAGGATTTATTTACGTGCAAAACTGTTAGACACTTGTATTCTTCTCTTCCTTATATCAGGTGCAACATTCTTTTTTTTTTGGTAAGAAAATTACCTTCAACATCTCCACTATCATCTTAACTAACAAAAAAGAACTTTTACTACCAATTTCATAATTTAGTCTTTACCTTTGATCTTTCTCATGCTGATACTCTTTAAGAAAAGTTTTCATTTGTCATTTCACATCATGGCTCACTTTTTTACAAAGCTTCATATCACCTTTGATCCTAGTTAAATGCTTCTTTAATTTGGTGATTCCCTCACCTTTCAAAATTTTCAATACAAACAAATGATATGATTCTTAATTTTAGGAACCAATCTAACACGAGCCTAATCTGTATCCTCGAATCTCGCAAAACCTGAAGCAGCTAAAATATTAGGAGTACTTGAACTTTCGTACATTTACTATAAAATAAATAAAGACATATGTCAACTTTAAATTGATAATTTCATATAAAAATAAAAAACAAAGCCTAACACAAACTTATAAAGCAATATTGTTAGATGAAGACATTAATATTGCCTTCTTTACTTTTAAAAGATACATATTAGGTCAATAAAGAGAATTCAACATCATTGGGAACTATCATTTAGTGCGCGCGCGCACGCACGCACACACACATAACTAATTATACCTGTTAAGTTGTCACTTCCAAAATATCCTACGTAAGGTATAAAATGTAATTTTATTTTGTCCGTAAGACACTATATATGAGGAGAGAACCTACAAATATAAGATTTTTAATCTTAAAAATTAAAAGAGGTTATCCACTACTTAATTCCTTCAAATAATTCCAATTTCAGAATCTGTATATTTTGTAGAAACTGTGTTCAATATTGTCCAATAAACTGTTTGTCAATGACTGAAGAATATGAGCTTCCTACTTATGATCGTCACGAATTCAAAAAATATCAAATTGCTTTAGGTCGTTTATGTTTCAATCTTCTTTTATAGGAATTATTTGAAGGAATTAAATAGTGGATAACCTCTTTTAACTTTTAAGATTAAAAATGTTATATTAGTAGGTTCTCTCCTCACATATAGTGTCTTATAGAAAAAAAGAAAACAAAACATTATACACCTTATAGGTTCATCTCAATTATCATTATAATTAACTGAAACTACCTAAATACATACTTAGATCTTTGATGAAACATTAACTCCATTTGCATGCCTAATGATTCTAATATTTTACAATACATTAATGTCTGAATAATGCAAGAAAATATACCAAGTTCGTTAAAGAACTTCTTGATCCAAATATTCATTTGCACTCAATGAAAAATTATATTATAACATGATTAAGAATTAATACTACATTGGAACCTTTTCAACCTTAAAATAATATTATGCTAAGTAAAATATACCTTAATTAGGATTTACTTATAAAGTTAATATCCTTATAACCTTGAACTCAAATATCAACTTAAACATAGAATAATGGATATCTTTAATACTTCACAAATATGAGATATCTCAAACATTATACACCTTTAGTACATTATCTATGTATTTGGACTAGAATAGATAAACAAATTCCATATCTATGTCTATAGATCTAATTCTCATAATTAAGTCATTACATTTTCACATCCAATAAGAGTTATTTTTATACTATAATATATTCAAAAAATTTTAAAAGAATTCATGTTCTCTATGAGTAGTATATCTCTGTACACTCCCACTAAAGAGGACAACTATGCTTTGACTAACCTTCTTGTAGACATGATAAATTCATTATCATTTCCAAAATTGACTCTTTGAATTTAACTTGAAATTGAATCTTTTAACATTTCATAGCCTCTCTATTATACATCATATGTATCAACAAAAGTAATAGTTCCAACAGGATGTATTGTCATAAGATTTGAATATTTCAAAATTTATCTTACTCCCACTACTTATCTTAAGAACCATTCTCCTACAAGTATATACCGAAACAAAAATTTTGTTTAATGGGATATGTAAGATTATATCTATCCTTTTAGGTATCTCATAATCATTTATTATCCAATTTAATTATAAACTTATTTGATAATATATGCTTTAACTAAGCATCATCTCGAATTATTAACTTTGGCTCTTTTAAGAGTCATACCATTTCATATCTAATATAAAATTTTGCTAATTGATTTAATTGGAACTTTCAAAGGTAAGTTATTATACTAGGCATAGCTATAAAAGAAATAAATATTAAATCACATAATATTTCATAGTGTATATCCCTCCTTACATATATCCATACCATTATGAAATTTAGTTATTGAGGTATTCATTAGAGAATCTCATTCCTTATGAATAATCAAAAAATTAAAATTCACTACATTAATCTCATCAAAGTGCTTCAACATTCTCAATGCTTAATTTCTATGTAGATTTAAATAATCTAAAATTTGCAAAATTTTAAATTCATATTTCATTTAGTAAATATGACTATATCATATGAATTCATTAGTACATCTAATAGAATAGAAGAATTATCCTTTTATGAATTGTTATCACATCTAACACATCACATGTATAAGATTTAACACTTTAATGACATCATCATTCTTTCACTAAAGATTGATTTGGTTGTCCTTCAGTTTAATAAGGTTCACAAATTTCATATGATTTATAATCAAAATGATGCATATATCTTTGTATGTAACTTTATGATTCTTATCATGTTGATTTAACCAACATGACATAAAGGATCGTCTCAATTATCCAACTTTATATTCTTATCACTTATATTAAGTATAAGTCTCTTTCAATCCAACACATACAATTTATTTTTATAAACTTAGATCAACTACTTTTACTCAATAATCCTTTTTTATCATTCCTTGAATATTATAGTAATGTTGAATCCAAATTCAACATTACTCATAAGCGTGAACTACAAATATATATGATCTATATCATATCATATATAGTAAGGTACTAAACCTTTCAGCTCAACTCTATACAACCTATTGCACTATGCTATCTTGGTGTTGATATGAGACATTAGTCAACTTAAAATGTCATTATATTTTGTCATGTATAAGAGATTGACATTTCTCTAAAACTTTGTTACCAAATCCTCAATATGATTAACAACAATATTGCATAATGGACATATAAATTTTTACTAGACTTTAAAAAAATTTCTTTAACATAACCTATATCCAAAAATTTTGGTTAACTAATTTAGAATCAATTATACTAGCCAAAGGTAATTTCTACTCATAAGAAAATATAAATGTAAGAAAAACAAGTATTGGTTATATGTCATGACAACTAAATAATATAAGGACTTTAATTATATCTTTGGTTACTTATACTATTTTATTCGGAATAATAGTCATCACTACTATTCGGAAAGATTACTCTAATCTCTCAAGTGAACTATGATCCCATTCAAATTTAATCAATCTTGAGTCACTTAACAAACCAACTAAATTTAAATTAGGTATATAATATCCTTATCAATCACATCTAATGTGATTTTTATATCTATTAGGTGACAATTCTTTGCTAAAATATATCTTATATATTATTCTTAACTTTACCTATAAATTTATATAATCATAATTCTCTCATCCAAATCATATATATTTATTTAAGTAGAGCCCATTTATTTAAGATAAAAACATATTTGGGTTAAAAAAGGCCTTGTGTCACTCAACAAACCTTATAATAAACAGAACTCTAAGTTTGTTCTTAAATAATTTGTACTTAATATTTTCACAATGGATTTAATTTTATTCTTCTCATCAAACTAAAAATTGCATGTAAGCTATCATACTTATAAAACATATAATTTAACATGCTTAATATATCAAACATATATTAAAACATGCAATTTATGCATAAATAATCAAATTGTATACATAAAATATCAAGATTTGTTTAATTCTTATTATTTATCTTCAACATCTTCATTATCTAGAATAATATTTTCAACTATTTACATAATTAAGTTAGATCAAATCTATTGATTCCTAAATAAATTGAATTCCTATCCAAATAGAAATTTAATTTGATTTGAAAATAATTTTCAAATTTAATTAAAACTATTTCAAATTATCTTGACTTCTTTAACAAAATTTAATTAAAAATTATTTTTAAAAATTATGTTTCTTTCTTTTTAATTTACATAATCTCCTTTTTCAAATTTTTATAAGTAAGACATTATAATCTAATTGGAGAATTATTTATAATCTAATTAGAAGTTAGATTTTTTAATTAGAAAACTATTTTCTAATATTAAGAAAATCACTTTCAAAATTAAATAAAACGTTTACTTAATCAACGAACTCATTTCATTATTTATTTAGAGTTACTTTCTCAATTAATCAAAAAATCATTCCTCAACAAATTATAAAATTTTTCAAAATTATTAAAGAATTCTCTCTTAGTTATTAAATGAAAATATTTTTCAAAACTTAATCAAAAAAATACCTTTTCTAATAAATCATGAAAGTTAATATTCATAAATAAAGAAACTATTTCTAAATAAATAGAATAATAATTATATAAATGAAATAATAAAAACTTTAATTAAGAAACACTTTTCTTAGTTACTTAAGAAACACTTTTCTTAATTATGAAAAGTCTAATTAATTAATTTTAATCTAATAAAAATAATTCATTCTAATTCTAGAAACAACTTTTCTAAAATCTAAATTTGAGAATCAATTCAATTATTAATCTTAATCACATTAAGAAATAATTGATAAAATTTTGAAATTGATTTTGAATTTAAAACTCTTTTAAACTATAATTGGAATAAAGCTATTCTTAATAGGGATTGACTTATTTTAATTATGGAATTACTCAAATTTGCATTATATTAATCCCTAGTAACAAACAAATTTAATCCCAATTTGGCTTATCCTATTCCAACATCTAACCATCCTCATTCTAACCCTAAAACACCTTCTCCTTATGTCTAAATACTCATTATTGCAGCCTTAGGATAGCTTTATCCTTGTTGCAAAACAACACTCTTCTTCTTCCTTTCTAGAAACCTTAGCAACAAAAGGATGAAATCTTAGCACTGATACCCTTCTCCAAGCCGCCACCAGCTAATATCACAAGCTATCCACCGCCGGCAAACCAAAATCCACCAAACCTATGAAGCCCAAGGCTGAAAGAAAAATGATCCATCACCTTCAAACACAAAGCCTATAATCTATAGACAAAACCTTTATAGATCAAAATTCCACCTTCTTTACTGCCTAAAACCCAACCTGTTCCATCCACTGGAAAAGATAAAGCTCCTTAACAAGAGTTCATTGCAACTCTTAAACCAGTATCTATCTTAGATGAAAGTTAATCATTTGAAGATTATGAAAAATCTTAACAATCTTCGGAGACTTCTGAACAGATTGTTGACTTATCTGAATTAGCCCAAATAATGATGACTATGCCAGATACTTCTCAACCAATTGAGGTTGAACTAGACATAAGCCAAGTTGAATCTATAAGAATTGAATCAATTAGGCCTTCACCACCACCAATACAAGTACCTCCAATTAGACCCACTTTAAGACCCTGGTTTACTTTTGATGATCCTTCACGTAAAACATGGAGAGATTGTTTACATGATTTTGGTGTTTGGATTGATTTGTAAATGAATTGATCAGATACTACTTTAAGAGATATCTTGTTTGAATTTACTTCTCATTTCACTAGTACTTTGAAGGAATGGTAGCAAAGTTGAGATGACTATTGAAGACTCTATTATATTCAAGTAGCATCTGCTAGTATTCATCTTAGCATTATCCATAAAGAATTCATTGGTAATTTTTAGCTTATTGATAAGTAAACTCGATAAGAATATTTCGAAATAAAGTGTTGCTTTTTGGATAGAGGAGATCTTCAAAAACATTTTCAACGTATATCAAAAAGATACTATTTTCTTAATGATTATAATGTTGTCCATCTCCGTTATTCTTTCATCACATCTCTTCCGAATGAACTTCATCTAAAACTTCAAAGGAGCATTACAACTTTAAGTAGAGATATGAGAGAAATATCTCTTGGTGAGATTTGTCAACTTACCTTAGCATCTCTTGATAAACTCTGTGATCAATAAGAATTTTTTAGGAATATGATTAAAGGTGGTCTTCTTCTTAAGAAGGCTCAAAAAATCCTTTTCTAAAGATCAAGTGTAAGGAGAGAAAAGATTGCGAATGCCCTGCCAGAAAGAAATATTGTCATAAGAAATTCTCATAAAAACGATCTCAAGGATCCCATTTCTCTAATGGAGGCTATCAAAAACATCTTAGAAGATATAAACATCGTAGATTTGTTTGATTATTTAAAAGAAGAGTTCCTCGTGCTAAAAAGCATGTTGATTTTTCCTTTATATCAATCTAGGACATTTTGCTTAACAATGTCTTAACAAGATAAAAATGGATATAAAATTGTTCGAATCCATTGATCCTATTATGCCAATCCATAGTAGTCACGTTGAAGATATCATTGAAGAAAAATCTAGTGAAGATGATGAAACCAAATTCATTATACTTATTGATTCCTTTGTTGATTAGTCTAACTCAATTGAAGAAATTGATGCTGAGGATGATAGCCTATTTATGTTACAGTAACCTTATTTTAAGGTAGTCTTAAAGCCTATCATTGTTTCTCGTGCTTATGTCCATATCCAGTTGTTACTATAAGATAAATATTATAAGCCAATAAAAGCTATTGGATACATAGATATTAGACCTTTTTGAAGTGTTATGAAGCCTAACATCTTACCTCCCTAAAGTTTGGATATCTCATGATGAACACTTTACTGCTACTGATGGTAATTCATTCAAAATTGCACTTATCACAAAAATATAAACTGGGATAAGGTTTTTCCTAATTGTTTTATGTGGACTAAAGTTCTTAACAATCATTTACCTAGCCCAGATATCCTAATTGGTATGGATATATATTGCAAGGCACCTCCGCTGCAAATTCTACCTACTAGTATCAAATGTTGAGCCAATTTCAATGCTTATATTGATATACACATCATTTTCTAACTCACTCAGGTATCTCCTTAACATGAAGTATTGAAAGATCAAGTTTTGAAGAACTATCCTGAGAACCATGCATAGTTCTCACACCCTTATCCTTTTTGGAATAATCCATAATTCTTCATTCAGTTACCTTTTGAAAAGAATGAGAATATCAATCCTACCAAGGCCACTCATCCTGGAATGAATCCTGATGATTTAAAGCTAGCATAAGATGATTGTGTTATCTTACTTCAACAAGGATTAATTAAGCCCACAAGATCAAATTGGGCTTGTTAAGCTTTTTATGTTATCAAAAGAGCTGAACAAAGAAAAAGTTAGTCTTTAACTACAAACCTCTTAATGTATTCATATAAGATGATAACTTTCCGTTACCAAAGATCAACATTCAAGTCTTATTTCTAAAAGAAGCAAAAATCTTTTTGAAGTTTGATTTGAAAACAGGTTTTTGGCAATTGGAAATAGACCCACAAGAAAGGTAAAAGATAAGTTTTTTCATTCCAATGCTCAATATAAATGGATTGTTATATCATTTAGACTCAAAGATGCCCCATCACTATTTCAAAGGGCTATGAAAAAGATCTATGAGCCTATTCTTGCTAGTTCCTTGATCTACGTTGATAACATTCTATTATATTCTACCCATGAAGATCATAAGGTACTACTCAAATCTTTTTTAGATCTTACAAGACAATATGGAATTATGCTCTCAACCAAGAAAAGTGACATTGGATCAACCCAGATAGAATTTTTAGATATGAACTTGTATGAAGGATTTTATCAGCCTAACCTACATATTGCCAATGAATTGTAACATTTTTCTTATGAAATTATCAGTCCAAAGCAAATCCAACAATTTCTTAGAATCGTTAATTACATCAAGGATTTTATTCCACACATGACTGATTATACAAGTTCCTTAACAAGATTCCCGAGAAAGAATCTACTACCCTAAAGTAAAGAGTAAACCAAAGCTATGCAATATTTAAAATAAGTGAGTTTGCATCCACCCCCTTTAAAGATTCCTGACAAAGGCCAATCAAAAAAGCGCTACACACTATTTATAAAGAAATTTTGGTGGTAAACAAAGGCATTTAAATTTCTAATTTCCACCTCAGCCCTTATGATTTTGTGATAGAAATGGAAAGCATGTCATTCCTAAAGATTCTTGAGCTCATTAAGAAAATATTGCCTAATAACCAATTACTTCGTTGGAAAGATTGGATCTTTTGCTATAGATTCACAGTCCACCATATCAAAGGTCATCACAACTTGTTAGTTGATTTCCTCTCAATACTTAGAAATGCAATCCAATTTCTTACTCCCATCTTGAAAAACCCAATTACTCTCTTCATTCTCCCAGTTATGGATTTCCTGTTTTATGCCAGAATTAAGAAATGTTTTCTTCCAATAACCTGAAACCCTCCTCAAAACTTGGATGAAATTGTTGTTCTTTTATGCAAGAGTCTATGTTATTACCTTCATCTTATTCTCACCACCTTAAGCATTCCTCCGTATCCACATCACTTTGACATCTTGGCACCATATTTCACTCTGCATCATCTCTATGATTCCCTTCCTGAATCCACTATGTGACATCTCTAAACTTTATCTGCCTTCTATGTTTGTCCTATTACTTTATCTCTGTTTCATTTTTACCTTCATTTAGCTAATCCTATCAATGTCGATTCTTTGTTGTCTTAGAATGGTTCCAACCATTGGCAAAGTGGTGTATCTGATTAGGTCAGATACACCATAGATTCTAGTTATAGAGCATTCCCCTGATAGATTAAAAACCTCAATCTTTGCTCATTATCCACCGTCCTTATAGCATGACTGAAAATTGTTATGTTTACACCATTAATCATTTTCCAATCTAAAAGACATCCATTGACTGGCCTAAAAACTAGAAAGACATAATCTATGATCTTTACCACTTTCTCAATCACCTTAATCATCATCCAAAATTCAGTAAACCTACCACTTGAATATCTCTAGGCCCAAACCCTGGAGGCTTTGCTTCATTAGAGCCCATTTCACCAACTGCTGAGATTTAGTCTTCTGTTGACTCGTTTGCTTACATGGGTTTTACTGTCATGGCAGGAGAGCTACCATGTGCACCTAGATATGGACCCAAGAAAACTTATGAAATTGGAGAAAGCTTAACTACTTATAAGTCTAAAGAAGAGCCCAAATACATTCCTAACTATTTCCAAAGTGCTCAAGATTCATGGCTCTTAGTTTGAAAAGATGTCGAAATAGCCCATTTCATTAAAGGAATGAAAAATTTTGATGATGACATTTCTATATATGATGATGATTGTGGACATTAATCCTTATCTGCACCACCCTGTTGAGAGATTTTATCTTATCCTTTAGGAATATTATTGGGATCTAGTGTTTTCCAATAATTTTTACTTTTACTATGCATTTTTATATTTTAGTTTACATTATTGTACTATGTAGGGTTGATATTTAAAAGTTGTTTATCTTGTTCTCTCTTGCTTAGCCTATAAAAGCAAGGGTTCTCTTCCTTTGTAATCATGTCTTATTCCCACATAGTTAATTGATAATATGAAGTATGTTTCTATCTTATAGCTTTCTTATATGTTTTCTCTTTCCTAAAAGCTTGGTTCTTAAATAATATAGTTATAGTTATACAGAAAGATAAGTAGGCTCTATACTTGTCTCTTTATGAGGATCTTGTTTTTCAGAAAGTCTTAAACTATAAATCCTGTTTGAGGTCTAAGTTATACGAGAAAAGATTGATTAGTTCAGATTCCTAAAAGGTAGGCTTTGAGAGTTGAAGTTGGATAAGAGAAGATAAGCTTATGTCTCAGCTAGCATAACTGGAATCTCAACTATAGTCATCTTTGTATGATCTTAATCTTTAACAGAGATTCAGATATCAAAATCATTTGAAATGTATATAGGCTAGAAACTTATAATAAAACTCTCTTGAAGCTTATTAGTGAGATATTTCATTAGCTTATAAGTCACAATAAGAAGAGTCTTTCTCAATTTATGTGGTCTAATAATGTCACGTGCTTGAAAATTTTGTGTTATCCCCATAGCCCTCTAACTAAGGGTTGCCTTTATGGGTTCAAACATGTTGTGTGTATCAATGTAAGTATTAAAATTGACTCAGCATTTGATACTGGTAGGTGGAATTTGAAACAGAGATGCCTTACAACATACATCTATATCAATCAGGACATCTAGGAGTCTTTGATAGTGTAGTAAGAAGAAAAATTGTACAATATCATGAATTTATGGTAACAAAATAGAGAAAAGAAATGAGTAAAGTAAATTAGCGGGTACCACTATTAATAACGAAGATAAATTAAGGAGTATTAATAATATCTCAGACATAGGTATATAAATTATAAAAGGTGATATTATTTAGTGTTCAAAATAAAAAATTACAAAAAATTAAGGAGTATTAATAATACCTCGGAGATAGGTATATAAATTATAAAAGGTGATATGATTTAGTGTTAAAAATTAAAAAATTACAAAATCCTCGAAGGTCCACCTAGCTTACGTGATGCAAGAATCAAAACATAGGATAGGACAGGAAAAAGTTGACCCGTAGTTTTTGGTACTTAGCCATACCAACAACTTCAACGTTAGTTTCAATGCCGCTAAAATCCTAGGTCGCCATGAATTACCCAACGTCATCAAATCTTATTATATGACCATTAAGAAGTAACGTCTTTGGTACAACTACTGATGAAGAAGACAGGCCATTTCAGATTCAACGCCGGTTCCCATCAATGATTTATTACCTATATACATATTGAAAAGGTCGTTACAATACATATGAGCATTAACCCTTTGGATTATGTTTTAGGTTGAAACAAGTGATATAAAGTATTAAACAGTAGCAGGTATAGTATAACGTTCACGATATAAGATGTTAACGAGATATTTATGTATTTGGTATAAAACGTGTTGATTGACATCACAGAAATAGAGGTCCAACCAAGTATAGATATTTGGCCAAACAAGAGAGCAACGCAAACGTTCTTGTCAGATTGGATTCAAGCGGACTGCAGCCTCACTTTTCATTTTAGTGTTTTTTATTAAAAGCATGGAAAATAGATTCTATGTCCTTAGTGTATTAAAAAAGGAGCCAGAATTTTTATTTTTACTGCATTATAAACTATATATTTTAAACAAATTATTTAATAAATTGGTAATTAGAAATTAAAATGTCAATCTACTGAGAAGTCGTAGTATGCAATCACTTTCTGCTGCCCGCTACAGTTGCACAGGACATGCAGTACGACACACCAAGACCAAGTTAGAGGAATATACGAGGACAATAATGGAAAAGAGATCCAACAGTAATGTCCATTATGGTCAATTAAAAAGTAAAAACAACCAACCAACCAACCAACCTACCTAAAAGTAATACAATGTGAACCCAGAACAACCTACTCAGTTCAGCTCAGACAAAACACCACCACTCCGTGTCCCCGTCTGTTGCTACGGACTAAATTAAGTCTCTCTCTTTCACTCTCACTCTCGTTTTCAACTCCTCTTGGTGTCATCGCTTCATTCGCAGCGTTCTCTATGGCCTCAATCTCGGGCCTCTGTTCCTCTTCTCCATCTCTCAAACCCAAAACCCACCTCTCTAAAACCTCTCTCAACCCTCCACCCCT
Organism: Erythroxylum alaternifolium; assembly: GCA_027478495.1. NCBI lineage: Eukaryota > Viridiplantae > Streptophyta > Magnoliopsida > Malpighiales > Erythroxylaceae > Erythroxylum > Erythroxylum alaternifolium. The sequence continues at coordinate 17,899 of JANIIA010000031.1, read as the reverse complement.
TAAAGCCTCTCTCCCTTTCTCAACTCGCTCTCGACTAGCTCCGATCCGCTCCGTCGCTCGAGACGTGCCCGCTGGTTTAACCGAAACCAATGATAAGATCCCGGTAAATGAGAAACGAGGATTGGAGAAAGACTCCAGTGTGCTGTGGAGAAGATATGTTGACTGGTTGTACCAACATAAAGAGCTGGGGCTTTACTTGGACGTGAGTCGAATTGGGTTCACCGATGAGTTCGTGGCGGAGATGGAGCCCAGATTTCAAAAGGCATTTAAAGCCATGGACGAGCTTGAAAAGGGCGCGATCGCCAATCCCGATGAAGGTCGGATGGTCGGTCATTACTGGTTGAGGAACTCGAGTTTGGCTCCTAATTCTTTCTTGAAGACGAAGATCGATAAGACGCTTGATACTGTTTGTGATTTTGCTAATCAAGTCGTCAGTGGTAAGGTCAGTTTTTGTTGTAAGGAAATGCGGTTCTTGTTCTACTTCTTCCGTTCTTATTAGTTTAGTGATCGGTATTTGGGTTGTAATGCTTAGCCTGATTGATGTTGATTATGGGTTACTGATTTTTCTTATTACCTTGTTTTGTGGTAAGTTTAATGCTGGTTGGTTGGAAATGCTTTTCCAGTAGGAATTCTATGTCAAATTACCATATTTAAACAATATCCACTGGTCTTCTAATGGAATGGAGATTATACATTGCGTGTTGGATCAGGCCCTAGCTTGGCTAGCTTTTTGCATGCAGTTGTTCTTGTTTGAGATTTTAAGTGCGTGTATTCTCATTGAATGCCTTTTATATTTGGGATTACTTTTCGAGTGATTCTTTTGTTTCCTGCTGTTGGATATTTACAGTATTAGTGGTTCATTCTTCTTTCCTCGTGGAATTTGCAGATTAAGCCCCCATCTTCACCGGAGGGCCGCTTCACTTCCGTGCTTTCTGTAGGGATTGGAGGTTCAGCGCTTGGACCACAGTTTGTTGCGGAGGCTCTGGCCCCTGATAATCCTCCTCTTAAGGTCTGGCACTAAAACGTTATGCCTTTTTCTAATTAGAAGCAGAAACATATGTCTTTTGCATCATCTTGCTTTGTACTCTTAACGCCGATAGGTTGTCCAGCAAGCTGATTTTCCTCCATTATGAATCCGTCTCTCCATGAACTTTCCTGAAAATTTTCATGCTAGAGTAACTATTTTGCTATGCCTTCGGATACACTCTCTCCGTCTTATTGTCAGTTTCTTTTTTTTTCCTCAAGTTGATTGGTGAACTTTTTTTCTCAAATGAGGAAATCATTGTATTATGTATATTCTTAGGAAATTAGTGTGCTTTCTATTTCTAAATGTTCTTTTGTTTGTGGAAGAAAGATGGTCACTGCATTGCATGTTTTACTGTAGAGAACATCATTTACTTACAAATGTACCTTCTCACTCTCATGTATTGACCTTTGAAGATGAGAATCTCAGTTCCCTTCTTTAACTAATTTCCTAATGTCATTCAATATGTCCAATCAGAAGCACTTAACATTATCTTTCACTTATCCTCAAAATATTATTTTGCATAGTTACTGCTCTCCATTTTAAGATGCCTTTATATTGTGGTTGATGATTTTCTTGTCTTATTGCAGATAAGATTCATTGATAATACAGATCCAGCTGGCATTGATCATCAGATTGCCCAGCTTGGCCCAGAGCTGGCTTCAACGCTTGTAATTGTCATATCAAAGGTTCTCTACTTATACCATGCTTCTTTCTGAAAGATAGGATCATATGTGAATGCAATTATGTTTCTGAAAGATATGCAAGCACATTTATTAATGCATATATGTGTATGCAATTTTTGTTAACATTCTTACAAGTAATTTTATATGCATGCAATTATAATTCATTTCATCTCTTTGCAGAGTGGAGGTACCCCTGAAACAAGAAATGGTTTGTTAGAAGTACAGAAGGCCTTTCGTGAAGCTGGCCTGGATTTTGCAAAACAGGTTTTGACCTCAGGTTCTTGTTCTGATATCATTGATTTTCCTCTAAGAATCCAAAATTTATTTTTTGTTACTAAATTGGAACAAGGATTGATGAAACCTTCGTGAAACAGCTGCTCATTATTTTAATAAATCTACATTGTCTTGCACAGTTATTGAAATTCTTAACTATGTAACAAATGTGTTATCATGGTTTTCATGCTTTTGTTGACTTCATGTGGTGATAAGCAGAACAATGATTTACCATTGATTATTGATGACTCTAGTCCTGTACAATAAACACTTTAACCAAAAATTCCCTTTGCATTTTTACTTTGTCTTTTGTAAAATGCTGATGACATGAGAATTCATTTATTTTGCTCAGTACATAGTGCACGACTGAGTTGTGCTGCATTATTTGATTTGGAGATCCACTTAGTTTACTCATGGTTAACTGGATGCAGGGTGTTGCAATAACACAAGAAAATTCATTGCTAGACAACACAGCAAGAATTGAGGGTTGGTTAGCTAGATTCCCTATGTTTGATTGGGTGGGTGGTAGGACATCAGAAATGTCTGCAGTTGGCTTACTTCCAGCTGCACTCCAGGTAAATGATCCTTAACTCCCAAGCTGATAATTTCTTCTTATTTTTTCAATTTTGCATGTATAAATTGCCTTACATGATCTATGTTCCAGGGGATTGACGTCAGAGAAATGCTTGTGGGTGCATCACTGATGGATGAGGAAACTAGGTCCACAGTGGTAAGTGTTGGGTCTTAAATATTTCACAGAATTTGTGTAACTTCTTATGATTGAAGAGGATTCCACAAATTCTTGATTCAAAGTTTGCAGTTTTTACTTATTGTTCTTCCTTGTGAGTCCCAGTTAGTTGCATTTCTTTAGTATTTTTTACTTGAGGACCTTTTTTGCCAATACGAGACTTGTTCTCTAGCTTCTGCAGCCCAGTAAAAGTTAATAGGGATTTATCTGAACCTGATTCTAATGAGATTCATTTTATGTTTGCATGATGAGCATCTTCATATGAGTTTAACTTTGAAGTCCGTTACTTCTCAGCTAATGTAATTTTGATTCTCATAGTAGACCCATAGCAACTGAAGCTTTATAATATAGGTTCCTAATGAGGTTTGTAATATAGCAAAGTTAATGATGTAGATTTAATGTTGTTTACTTTCCAAGCACAAGTTTGTACCTTTGAAAAGGATGAAGCGTGTTAAAAGTGCACTCCTTTGTCTAATACGCTTATTATTGGTAGCTTTTTATTATGGATTGAACCATTTCATGCCTCTTAGTAATGCTTTTTGTCTCCTTCAGCTTAAAAACAACCCAGCTGCTTTGCTAGCATTATGCTGGTACTGGGCTTCTGATGGAATTGGATCCAAGGTACTCTTTTTTTTCCCTATTTAAGGGAGAAGTGATAATTATGTGACTTTTGAAAAAGAAGAAATGAATCATTTTTTTCTCGACATTTTTCTGCAGGACATGGTTGTCCTTCCATACAAGGATAGCATGTTACTATTTAGTAGATATTTGCAGCAGCTGGTTATGGAATCGCTTGGAAAGGAGTTTGACCTGGATGGTAATCGGGTAAGTACAGTCAATCAGAGGACTTATTTAACTTTCTCTTATCATTTTTTTCTTTTCTGGTTTGTTAATTTGACAATTGTTTATGTTAACTGTACTTTCTGAATGCGATGTTTTCATCTTGGAAATTAACAAATGTTTTAAAAAATCATTATATGTAATCTAGATTGATTGTGATATTCGGTTCAATTTTGAGGTTCGGAGAAACTTTTTGTTTTTGATTCCTAGTAGCATCTTTGTGTTTTTGGATGATGAGACATATCATTTCACAGGTGAATCAAGGACTCACTGTTTATGGAAATAAAGGAAGCACAGATCAACATGCGTGAGTTATATTTTATCTCATTTAACACCATTTGATAAAGTTGTTAACACTGTCTCAGCTGAAGTTTTATTCGTTGCTTTATTTGATTTTATAGCTATATTCAACAATTGAGAGAGGGTGTTCACAATTTCTTTGTGACATTCATTGAAGTCCTTCGTGATAGACCTCCTGGCCATGATTGGGAGCTTGAACCAGGTGTCACATCTGGTGACTACCTATTTGGCATGCTTCAGGTTAGACATACAATAACCTAACATTTTATGAATGCTACTAGCTTCATAAGCACTCATGAAAGTTCAACTTCATTTTTTTAAATTGATAAATGCTTAGCATGTTCATTATCAAAACTTATTTGAGTTGATGCAGGGGACTAGGTCAGCTCTGTATGCTAATGACCGGGAGTCTATAACAGTCACTGTGCAAGAAGTGACGCCAAGGAGCGTAGGAGCTATGATTGCTCTTTATGAGCGAGCAGTTGGAATATATGCCTCCCTTATCAACATAAATGCTTACCATCAACCTGGTAAATATATTTATTTTCTTGAGAAGAAATTAATCTGACAGTAAAGTTGTTTTCTATAAACTCACTGTTTTTGATAGCTTATTGTGTTGGTGTCTATGTCTGCACTTAATAATTTTAGGTGTGGAAGCTGGAAAAAAGGCTGCTGGAGAAGTATTGGCTCTTCAGAAGCGGGTTTTGGCAGTACTTAACGAAGCAAGGTAAAATTCTGAAATTAATAGTTCAGGGATATTCCTTTTTTCTCATTTCATTCCTCTTAGTACTTAAAATGTTTGAATAAAGTCCTTGTTGTTAACTCTGTAAAACAATTCGCTAATATTTTTTTATCACTAAATTTATCATCATATTTAAATAATAGAAGAATTTAAATAAGAAATTGTACTGAGAGGATTGGAAACAAGTATGATAAAAAGAGGATTACTAAATCTTTTTGTCAACTTTTTAAATCTTTTTGTCAACTTTTTTGAACCAAGTTGACAAAAAGATTACAGAGTTAGAGGACTGTAAAAAAGTATGATAAATAAGTAACCAAGTTGAAGGAAGGTTTGCTTTGTTTTTACCAATATTACTAGGCCTAAAGTAGAAGAAATTAAAGTAGGGCAATTGAAATGTGAAACATGTAGGAGGACCAAAACATCAATTATCCCTTAAGGGTGAGTATATATGTTGTGACTGCTGTGTCTGTTTTCTGGCATGCGGGAAAACTATAAATGACTATCAGGGTCTCCAATGAAGTCTTTGTTGAAATGCCCTCCTAGTATGGACCAGATAAGATAAGTGAATATATGAACATGAAAAAAATGTCCTTTCATTTTCCAAAATATGCGTTATCATGAACCAGAGCATGGTAAGACAGAATGAAATTGTGAAGGGATTTTCTATCTTGAGAAGTTCTAGATGAGACTGGACTTACTGACAAATACACTGACAAATGCAGGCTCAAACTGATCCTTGTGGGGTGTATTTGCCCAAAAAAAAAAAAAAAGGCTAATGTCTTCATGTGAATCATTGACTTAGGTTAACAATGGAATTTCCTGCTTGGTTTTTTTTTTCCCCTTAATGTTTGCTTCACAGTAAGTGTTAGCTTGCTGATTATGATCATCGTGCTCTTTCTCCTTCCCAGCTGCAAGGAGCCTGTTGAACCATTGACGCTTGAGGACGTAGCTGACCGCTGCCATGCTCCTGAAGATGTATGTCATCATTTGCATTGCCAACGTACCTAAAGCAATTAGTCTTTTTTTCGACTAACGTTTTCTTTACTCCTTACTGCAGATTGAAATGATATACAAGATTATCGCACACATGGCGGCCAATGACAGAGCACTTATAGCTGAGGGTAGTTGCGGTTCACCTCGCAGCATCAAAGTTTTCCTTGGGGAATGTAATGTTGATGAGTTGTATGCTTAAAACAAGTAAACAAGCCGTCTTTGTTGCTTAAAAGAGCTCCAATGACATTATTGGTTGTTAGTACATGGAACACTTTAGTTTTTCCCTTTCCCTTGGGTTGGAGAGATGCTGGAAATGAAATTCCAGTTTACTATCTTTGCAATAACAGACGCAATATGTCTGAGATCAAAAGTGTATGCTTTGAATTTCACATCCTAATCTTCAGAGTCCGCTTTGAGGCATTCAACTCACGAATGGCGATAAAAGCGGTTTTGGCTGGTTGGTGAGTAGGAGCATTTGTTTGACATGGTGAGCCAACTTTCTAGCTAGGCTATTGTAAGCGTAGTTTCTCGTAGTGGTGGTTGGTGCCTTGTGGACTCACCATTTCAATCATTGTCATTCCTTGTACTGATACCCAGTTAACGTTCGGAGCCAAATTTTCTGTACTTACTATTCTGTACCAATTTTATTTCACGCGATTTCATCCGTACAAATATGTAGGATCTATGTGAGAATCAGAGAAATGTATGGATGAGATTGTGTGTAACAGAGTTAGTACAGGTTAGTAGGTACAGAGAATTTCATCCCGTTAATGTTGTTCTGAACTGGCATGCCTCAGCCGAAAGCACTGCTTCGGACTTGGGACTTATGAGGTAGCACCGAACTTTCAATCTCAATGAAGAGACTATTAAAAAAGAAAAAAGTCAAGAATAAGAAAGTCCCGTCTCATTTTTTACATAAATTTGCAAGTAATTTTATGGAGCTAACAAATGCATATTTATTATTTAAAATTCTTTTTTTTCTATTGTTCAGCAATCTAATTTACATACGCAAATTTCTTATCCAATTTGTCTTTACCAACCTTTTTTTTTCCTCCCTTACGTACTTAGGTGGAATATGGTAACAAAATTCAAATGTTAGTGATATAACCTAAACCTTATCTAACAATTGATATTCATAAATTAGTTTTTAAAACAATTTCCATCATAGTGACCAAAATATCCTTTAATAAATTATTAAATTCTTTAATTCTCTCACATCATTTGACTTTATGCAATCTATTGGATCAATAAAACAATTATAATATACAATAGTTATTATTCACATAGACTATTATCATCAGTACTCATAATTAAATATAAGACTAACAAGAGTACTCATAATTAAATATAAGACTAACAAGGGTCATTACAGTAAACTAATAATTTAATATAATCCCTTCCATGTATCACCATACCAGCCCTTCTCCTTTACATGATTATTAATGGGAAGTACATAATGGATTTAACATTTAGTTCTGTTTTTAACAACATATTTCACAATCAAATACATAGAGAACAAAACATAAATACATTCATTAATGTGTAAAGGGTGTCAAATACATAATAAGAGCTAATATAGCTGTATTGTCTAAAAATCATCAATACATATAATGCTCATATTCTTTATACGATCATAAAATATTTTAGGTAATCACTCTTTTGTCAAAGGTCAGCTAACATAAGATTGGTGCTAATATGTTTCATTAACCTTTTACATTTTTTAATTTCCTCTTTAACGACAAATTATTTCAGTTTCATTTGTTTAGTACTTTTGAAATACTCGTCATTCTTAGAGAAGAAAACTAATGCAGAACTATCATAGTAAATTTTCAGTAGCTTGGTTATACTGCTGATAATCTCAAGCCCTAAAATAAAATTCTGCATCCATTTAGCTTGAATCATAGCCTGAAAGCATGTCACAAACTTAGCCTCTATAGTGAATGCAATAATTACTTTCGCACTCTTCCATGAGATGTCTCCTCTAGCTAACATATAAATGTAGCCAAATGTGGATTTTCTTGTGTCTACACAGCTAGCAAAGTCTGAATTTTAGTATTCAACCATTTCAAGATGATCAAAACTCCTAAAAGCAAGCATGTATTCTTTAGTTCCCTATAGATATCTTAAAGCTTTCTAGTGATCCATACTAGGATTACTCTAGTATCTCCCCAACATCCCAACTGTAAAGCTTATGTCTGGTCTGGTACATATTTGAGCATACATTGGGCTCTCAACCATTGATGCATTTGGAATTGATCCCATTTACTTCCATTTTAAATCACTTTCTGGACATTGCTTGAGGCTAAGATTGTCCTCTTTTTAAATTAAAACTGGTGATGCTAAACCCTTTCTCATCTTACATATCTCTAATACTTTATTAATATAGGCTTTTCGAGACAAATCAAGTAATCCTTATAATCTATCACAAAATATTTCTATTCTTATCACATATATTGCCTCACCCATATCTTTCATTTCAAAATGACTAGAAAGAAATTTCTTAACCCCAATTAATAGACCAAGATGATTAGCTACAAGCAAGATTTCATCAATGTACAAAGGAGAAAAATAAACTTACTCCAAATCTTCAGATATATACATCAATTAATGGTGTTTTCTTTAAATCCAAGGAAACAATAGTATCATTAAACTTAAGATATCATTTTCAGGAAGCTTATTTAAGCCCGTATATTTACTTCTTCAATTTACACACCATATGCTCCTTTCCAACCTTTATGAACTCCAATGGTTGGTCCATATATGTTTCTTCCTCTAAATCCCCATTCAAAAAGACAATTTTCACAACCATTTGGTGCATTTTGAAATCATAATCAGCCATCAAAGCCATAATAATTCCTAGAGAATCTTTCTTATGGATTGGTGAGAAAGTCTCCTTATAATCAATACCATATTTCTGAGTAAATCTTCTCGTAACATTCTAGGTTATCAAGAGAGTCATGTTTGGTTTTAAAGACCTTCTTAATGATATTTTTATGGTTACTCTACTACAGGTCATTCACTTTATGTTCAATTTTATTATGAACAGTGTGTTCGTTAATTTGATGTTCTTCACGATTATTAGGTTGTTCAATAATTTGTGGAATAATAACTTGAGTAAGTGAACAAGCCATAGGGACTTGCACTTCCATTTCTTGAATACATGTTGTTTCACTTCCACTAGCCTCACCATATTCAATGAACCTGACATTCCCAATTTCTACAATTCTTGTAGTATAGCTAAAAAACCTTTTTACTTCTTTGGATAACCAATGAAATAATCGTTGATTGTTTTTGTATCAAGTTTCTTTTCATGTGAATTATAATGCCTAATCTTTGTATTGTAAAATCAAACATACAGGTTTCTTAAACAAAGTTTCCTTATGGTCTACAGTTTAAAGGGAGCCTTAGGAATTGCATTACTAGGAACTATATTCATCAAGTATATGGCAATATTTAGAGCATATGTCCACAAAGAGTAGGTAAGGATGAATTTCACATCATACTCCTAACCATATCTAACAAAGTTATATTATTTCTTTTAGTCACACTATTTTGTTGTGATATGTGTTGAATCTCGTTTCCGGAGCCCAACGTTCGGACTCTGATACTAAACCTGTTCAATCCTGTTTCCGAAACCCAACATTCGGAGACAAAATGAATCATGTCATCCCATAAGGGTGGCGTGCCCATAGCAATCGAACATCAAACAATCAAATTTAAAATTTTCATAAGAAAGAAAAAAATCCAATCTCTTTTCATTAATGAACCCAAATACAGTTTATACAAGCTCATTTCAAAATACAAAATACAAAAGTACACATGATACAATTGAATGCTTATGTTTAAAATGATTCTAAAATATAAAAGTTCCTAGCTAACTTAATTACAAAAATCTCTAACTATCTTGGAGTTCCAATGCCTTGCAAGGATTGCTAATCTTCTCTTTCTTCACCTGAGGAGGGAATCATAGGGGTCAGCTTAAAAGCTCGTGGGTAACAAGTTTATAATGGAGAAACGAGCAAAACCATTGAAATTATTCATTTTCATAATAAATTTTCATTGAATCCATAAAACACTTATTTTTCAAATTCTCAACTTGCCAAACAATTCATAATCAACGTAAGTCATGTATTCATCAAACTTGTCAACAAATCATAAACATATAAGAAGTCAAAAGTAGTTTGGGTGGTCCATAAACAGAACGAGCTAACACATTCCCTTGAAATGGTCCTGTGTAGTCGTGAACAGAACAAACTAACACAATCCCACATAGTAGTTTTTGTGTAGTCGTAAACATGAGAGAGTCCATGAAGGAGCTCCATACCACTAGCGGGCAGGTGGGAGAAGCCTTTAACAAAGTCAACGTGCACGTGACAACAAAATGGACACTACAAACTCAAACAAACATGAATTTCATATCTTGTAACATATTACCCAAAAAGGCACATTTCGGAAACATGATTTTCATAAACATGGTATTTTTCAAATACAATTTCCATCATCATTTCATAAAATCATCATCAAGATTCATATACCAAACATGTAGCAAATACTTCAATCATTCAAGAGGTAATAAATGCAACATTTATAAAACAATTGAAATCATTTAACTTTATTGATTGGAAAATTTCTTATGGCTTATTAATTCAACTATAAAAAAGTAACCCACCTTGATTTCTTCCTTAAAAGTTGCTCAAAGATGCCTCTCTTCTTGCTCCTCTGGCCTCTCCTCTTGATTTCCTTTAATATTGGAAAAATGCCAATTCAATAGAAATCCAAATTGAGAACCCAAAAATCACATTCACTAAAATTGATTCTAGAATACTTAAACTCATACATTTCTTAAGCTCCATGAACCAAAACCCTTCCAACAATCCAAAAGTTTAAAATGGGCTTACCTTGAATCTTCACCCAACAAAGAGATATTTGGCTCAAAAGAGTGCTCTTCTCTTCCTCTTTCTTTTTCTCTTCTTGAACAACCCGAAAATCACTCTTGAAGATTAAGAAAAGATGAAACCTAGCTTAGCTTTCTCTTCTTTTCTTCTTCTCCCACTTCTCCCACTACACTCTCTCTCATCCTCTCTTCAATTTTCGTTTTCTTCCTTCTTTAATTACAAGACAACACTTCCTCTTCCCATTCTACCCTTAATGAATGCAGAAAGTCCACTTTACGCTTCCTTATAAGCTTATGCTCTTTTATACTTAAGTGACATGCCAAAAAGGCCCTCAATTTATTCTTAATGCATTAATTTCACTAACTAGTGAAATAAAATCATACTAACGTTGTAATAAATAATTAAACTTCCAAAAATAATTCTATCATAGGCCCAAAATTATTCTAAGGCAAAAATTCAAATTTCATGCTTATTCTATAAACTATTACGCTTAATTCAATGAAAAATTTCGGGGGCCAAAATGGAGCCATGGCATATTCAAGGTAGGGCTGTATTTATAAGGAAATAGGAGATGAGTTTTAAACTAGATAGGAATGAAATAAAACCCATACCTATCTAGGTAAACTTGCACAAAATCCCTCTTGAATTATGGTCATCAGAGGGTTTGAATTATTTAACAAGTTTCATTGAAACTCCTCTTGCATTAGATGAAAATACTGCCAATATAAAAAGAGTGCATTATGTGAGAGTATACATTGAAGTTGAGCATAAGAAAGTTATGCCAGATTGTATTCCTATTTTGAGGTTTGATACCAATGGGAGTTGGTTGAAGATATCATTTTGTTGTCTTATCCATGGAGACCATTTCTAAAACAAGTTACTAAGAGGTGGATTCCAAAGAAAAACAACATTGAGGTTTATAGTGATAGTAAGCAGATACCAGAATTCCCAGAAAGCAAACAAGCTGGAAAAGCAAATGTAAATGAAGTTGTCCCAAACGAGCAAGCTACTTCATCAGGTGAAACTAATTCTGTGCTTGATAAAGTAGCAGGGGAAAGCAGTGTTTTAAATGTTCAGAAAATAGTTGAAGTGACTAAGCTAAATGGTGTAGCACAATCTGCCTCTACTTCAACCTCTGAACAGTTTGTTAAAACTGTGAGCAATGTTAAAACACAAGATTAGCAAGAAGTGACGTCTTAAGGTATACAGTAGAACTTAAGTTGTCAAGATAATTTAATGGTGGCAATAAAAATTTAAACAACTATGGCAAACAAAATTGGCACTCCAGTTGTAGTTACTCATATTCAAGACAACAAAGAAGACAACAGTGAGACCAAACTTGAGAATGAAGAGTCGTAGGCAACTTGGAAAAAAAATAAAAAATCTAAGAGGAGGACTAAGTCCTCTCATCCCTAATATGTTTACTATATGGAATGTTAGAGGACTTAATTATCCCAATAAATAACTAGCTTTAAAAGCTATCATAGAGCTAGTAATTCTTACCTTGTTGGTTTGGTTAAGACTAAGATTAAAGAAGAAGTGTTTCAAAAAGGGTTGAATTTTATTCCTACAGATTAGCAAACCTTGAGCAATCATTCTAAACATCCTAATGGAAGGGTTTGCAGTGGATCTGGATTATGTGATTGTTAAGTGGTTTTGCACTGACCAGCCAATTCACGGTGAACTTGTCCTAAAATCTCTGAACAACCCTATTGTAATAATTGTGGTATATGCTGCTAATTGGGAGTGTCAAAGGGCTAGCTTATGGAAGGAGTTATAGGATATTGATTCAAACAATCCTATGCCTTGGATGGTGACAGGAGATTTCAATTGTTTACTCTCTTTCTTTGAATCTTTTAGGGCAAGAAGTATGACACATGTTGATATTAAAGAGTTGTCTATTCTCACTTCTTTTTAAAGACTTGTTGATATTAGATATCAAGGTTTTGTTTGCACATGGAGTAATCACGAAAAAGGCAATAAACTCGTACAAAAAAAGCTAGATAGGTGTTTAGTGAATAGTAAGTGGCTTGCATAAATGGCAAATAGCTTTGCAATTTTTAAGGAGCCTTGTTCTTAGATCATACACCCATCAAAGTCCTTTTGAATGGTAGTTCTTTCAACAGAAGATCTCCTTTCTTGTTCTTCAACTCACTACTCAAACACTCTCAACTTGATTTAATTATTGCACATGTTGTTGAAATGAATTTTTAAGGCTCAAAATCATATCAGTGTGTTCAGTTATTGAAATATGTCAAAGCTAAATGTATAAATCATATTTCATACTCTCGAAAACTCAATAAGGAGCTAGTCGTGAAGAATCTAACCTTGACTAAGAAGGATTTGGCTAATAGTCTTAATAATTCTGATCTTAATGAGAAAAAGAAGACAAATTTGTGGCAGTACTTGAAAGCTATTAAAGAATATAGTGATCAGCTGAAACAAAAGCTAAGAACCTTATGGTTGCAACAAGGTGACAAAAACACTAAGTATTTTTTTTATTGTAATATAATGTAGGAGAAACATGAATAGTATTATTTGTCTTGAGAATGAAGATGGCAAATTTATAAATGATCAAGAGGAGCTCAAAAGGATGGCAAGAAGTCACTTCCAAGCATAAATGGAATTTCTAATCATACTACAAGCCTTCCCATTAGCTTAGTTAATTGAATGGCAGGGCTCACAAGCTAGAATCAAATATCTGATCTTACTAGGGAAGTTACTAGTAATGAGATAAAATAGGCCTTATTTTCATTTCATCCAGATAAGTCTCTAGATCCAAATGGTTTTAATACTAAGTTTTTTTAAGAGAAATGGAACCTATTATTTTTTTTAAGAGAAATGGAACCTATTGTAAGCACCTGTGGTTAGAGCAGTATAGGAGTTCTTCAGAAGTGGTAGATTACTCACTGAAATGAACAAGCACTACCTTGCTCTAGTGCCTAAAATCCCTAATCCCAAGAAACTGAATGACTATAAATCAATTGCCTATTGTAATGTGTTGTATAAGATCATCTTAAAGATCATTGCTAACAGATTAAGAATTACTCTACCATACATAATCAACCATAGTCAAGGGCCTATGTTCTAGGTAGAAGTATGGGTGCCTACATTATGCCAGCTCAAGAATTGTTCAAAGACTACATTTAGAAAGTACATGTCAAGAGTTGTGCATTCAAAACAGACTTCACCAAAGCATATGACACAATGGAATGGGGTTTTATCATCACTCCATACTTTTGGATAACCTGACAAGTTTATTAATTGGATTCACTCTTGTGTTTCTTCAGTTTTGTTATAGAGGATCTCCCTATCTTATTACCCTAGCAACTTGATAGATCTGTGTTAATGAATGGTTAACCTACACAAATATATCAAGCTACTAGAGTAATAAGATAGGGAGATCCTTTATCTCCTTATCTATTCACTATAAACTATGGAGGTACTTCAAAGAATGAATTAGATGTGTATTATTGAAAGTTCAAACTTCATATATCATTTTCACTGTAATGAACTCAATATCACTTAATTTTCTTTTACTGATAAACTACTCATGCTATGTGCTAATGATACTAATTCAATTGAGGTGATCTTAAATGCCTTGTTGAGATTTTATAAAGTTTCAGGCCTAAAATATAATCCTCATAAAAGTATTGCTTATCTTTCTATGCAAATTACAGATGATTCATAAAGGTTAATCAGTGAAGCAGGTTTTTCTATTCATTAGTTGCCTTTCATTTACTTAAGAATTCCAATTTCCACTAAGAGTTAAAGGAAGCTTAATGCAAACCTCTTCTAGACAAAGTACATAAAAGACTCTCTAACTAGAGCAACATATTCTATCTTATAGAGGTAAGTTACAGCTAGCTATTTCCATTCTTAACAATCCATATGTTTATTGGTTGTCACACTTAGCCATTCTTAAAGGATTTTTGAAGAAAATTGATAGGAGTATTAGAGATTTCATATGACATGGACTGAATTTATATGGTAAAAAGAATTCCATAATTAAATGGAGTGTTACGTGTCTTCCTAAAGAATATGATGGGTTGGGAATAAACTCTGCTAATAGAATGAACAAGGTTTTATTAGCTAAAAGATTATGGAGAATCTATTATAATAAAGAGAGTCTTTCGGTGAATTAGGTGCGTATGTTTCACATCAAACAAGGAAGCATTTGGGCAATCTCTCATAAATTTACTTATTCCTATACCTTTCAACAAATCTTACTTACTAGGCCATTTATGCATACTCATATCAAGCACTACATCAAGGATGGGAAGAGTACAAAATTCTAGTTTGATAACTGACATTCATTTAGTCCTTTATGTTACACCCTACATTTTCTAACTTTAAGAGGAGTAATCCTTGAGAATAATGAGATGTATAAACTCATGTGTAATAACAACTAATATTGGCCATTTATACAGCTAGAAAAATTATACCAATAGCTTGTTGTATGCCAAATTACTTACCATATCAGATATAATAAGATCAATTCAGATAGATGTTGTATAGTTCACAACTCAGTCATGCAACAATTACTGCTTAGACCACTCATCAGATTTCCTCTTTACAAGCTAATTTGGAGTTTAGGTACATCTTTGGCCCTTTCTTTTATTCTCTGGTTGGCAACTATCCAAAAGTTGGGAACTAGAGACATGATTAAATTTCTAATCTTAGACAAGTCTTATCCATTATGTTCTAATGTTGATAAAACTATAGATCATATATTCTTCAAATGTTATCATACAAATCTACTTTGGAGAAAATTTCTCAGTTTATTTGAGATACAAGACAGGAATTTTAGTTGGATAGAGTGTTTGTCTTAGATAAATGAATTGAAATGGAGAAGTAAAGAGGATCAGACGGTATTTAGAACAGGTTTTGCTATGCTAGTCCACTTTATATGAAGGATGAGAAACATGAATATATTTGGAAAAGTGGATCAATACAACAAATTCACATTGATAGAGTTCTTTCTCAAGCTTAGAATGACAATTTTGGCTATTCTTGATCAACAACTCATTTCCAATCGAATCAGGCAACAAATCCAAATATAGATGGCACAGTTCAAATATTCTCAAATTATTAGTTATCTGATTTTGTACTTACTCCAATTGTTAGAGATGACTTTCACTTCTTTTTGTAATTTCCACCATTTTGTATGAATATTTCACTTACCTTCTAAAAAAAACTTTAGGATTAAATATAATATATTTAATAAATAAGGACTAATATGAGATATTAAATCTTATTTAAGCCTACTTAGTATTTAATTAGAATTAGAATTAATTCTAATTATAGGTTAATTAAAATTAAAATTACACGTTAATTATTAAAAGTCCAAACCCTATTATAAATGGACGTAGATTCTAACGAAGCTAATACTTCTTATTTTTCTCTTTCTACACAACTTATAGAGTTCTCTTAATTAACTATATGGATAACATTAGAAGTGCGACCTATGTACGAATACAATGGTTGCAATTAATAAGTTTCAGAAATCAGTTTAAGAGAAACTTCAAGAAAAATGATAAAACTATACAATAAGGTGTGATTTACATTTATACTTTATTATGTATGCATTAATTAAGTTATAGAATTTAAAGTGATCTTAATTTTTACTCGAACAGAAAATTTTCTTTCTTATTATGTTACACATTCGATTGGTTCCTATCCTAATTTTCTAAAAGTGGTATCAAAGTCATCTTTTAGTTCTATAACTTGATTGAAGTTGTTTAATTGTTATTGATTTCAAATTTGGAAAAGTTCTAAACCTTAAACAATTGAATCTAAAAGTTCATATTCAGATTTATGAGTTTTGATAAAAATAGATAAAATATGTTTCTTGCAAAAGATTTACAATCTTAGTACCCATTACAAACCACGATGAAATCCAATAAAGGTTAGGGTTTATGAAACATCTGTGCTAGAATTAGAAAGCATTGAGTTGAGCCAATCTTATTATTTTTATAGAATGACCAGTTAAAGGAAATATCTAGAAAAAAAACTACATCATATAATAATTCATTTGAAATTATGCAATAAAGAGTTTTTGTTGGTGGCAAGAAGAGAAACAACACTTAAAGATCTAGGTTTATGAAATCTTACAATTGTTGTTATGATTATACCAGAGTTCTTAGTGCAATGTAAGTTGCTTATTATATGTATTAATCTTGTTCGATTCTTGTTGATGGTTTGACGAGTTAAAGGCATCCTATCACATCTTATAGTTAGAGAAGGCAATAATAAGCATTGATTTTTCTTAATGTGATTACAATTCATAATTAGATTGATTTGTAATTTAAATTTTAAAAAACTTCTCTCTTGGAATTAGAATTAACTATATTTTAATTAAATTATAATTAATTAATCATAATCCTTTATATTCAAGAAAATTGTTCTCTTAGTTTAATTAAGAAAGGTGTTTCTTAATTAATTTTATTTATTTTAATTTGACTGAGATTAATCAAATTTATTATTTAATTATTTAAAAATCATAATCTTTTGATTAAGATTAAAGCTTTGGTATCAAAATCTTTGAACAATTGCTAAACTACAAAGATATTATCCTTAATTAGTTTACCAGATATGAAGGCTCCTAGGAAGAACTGACTAAAGCTTTGAGTGGCTCTTATAATATATTTGCTAGAAGTTTGGAAGTCGCTTCATACACAATTTTATAGGAAAACATAGGACAAAAATAATTCATAGAGCTCAAAATTTTAATCATAGGAATCAAACATATAGAAGTCTTATTTAGTTCCCTCAACATTTTCCTACTTGTGAAGAATTCTTGAACTATTTCCATAACTAGCTCTCTAGTAATATTCCAAGTAGTTTTGAAAAAGTGAACATTGAATCTATATAGCCCCGAGGATTTGTTTAGATTCAAGCTAAAAAGTGCACCTCTAATCCCCTGGGTAGTGAAGGGTTAGTAAGATTGAATTCCATCTCTTAGTTAATGGACACATTGATAAAGGCTCTTAAGTTCATAACTGATGATCTAGTTTTTAAGCTTGTTCCTATCAGGTTCTTATAGAAGTTTAGAAAAATCTTAGTTACCTTGTCTTTATCCGTGTGTAGAATTCCATATTCATTAATTAAGGATGAGATTTTATTCCTATTCCTTCGATCTAGAATGGAATTATGAAAGAACTTATTAGGCGTTTGCTTTGAGCACGGGGTTGGCTATGGATATGGGTATAATAGTAGAAGGGGATGGGTATGGGTATGAAAAATAAAAAAATGATGTTTGGTTTGTAACTTAGGTTTTTGTATTAATACCAATAATGTTGTTTGGTTTGTTGCATTAATGGGAATGAAAGATAATATAATACCATTTTTACACTCAATAAAAATAAAAAAAATTTGCCCTTCATATGTTTATTGGGG
>JANIIA010000030.1:142342-159084 GCA_027478495.1 Erythroxylum alaternifolium | reverse complement strand
ATTACATTTACTGGTTCTTATTCTTTTAAATGTATGTGATGCCATGTGGAGTTCGATAGTAATTTCACGTAGCGCTCTATTATCTTAGGTTACGTGTCAGATTGACCTACGGGCGTTCCGGTACGTACTCTAGGGTAATGGGGTGTTACACTATTATTACATGGGACTAATCTCTGGAGTCAATACAATAGAATGTGGAGTAATCGAAAATTTAATGTAAGCTTGAAATATAATTCTTAAACAGTAAGTAACATGTCTATAATTCATTTTTCTACTAAGTTGATTATCTAAGTTGATTTCAGTTTATCAAATTAAGCTTTTGTGCCTTTAATTAATTGATTTATTCTACCAAATTTGGTTACCAATAGAGTATTATGTCATATAATATAGTTTATAATAACATTGTAATTATAATTTTAATATAAATTAAATAATATTTTAAAATACAATAAATTTAATTTAAGTAACTGATAATAAATTGAACATATCAGAATAAAAATTTCTTTCTTACGTTGGAAATTTTTAGAAATTAAGAGTAAATTAGAAATTGACGGTCTTGTTACTATAGGCACCTTGTGAGGAAAAACATAAATTGTTGGCAAGGGATGAGTTTACCGTACCTAAAATTTGACTTGACATGGAATTATTTGCGTTTCCACCATTTACTATTGTAACAGTCGAAGATAATGAAAAGTAGGGGCTGTTTGTTTGTCTTATTGATTTTGGTATCTTTTACGATTATGAAAAATAAAAATAAAATTATTAAAACATGATTGATTTAAAAAGATATCATTTTTATTTTGAAAAATGACATAAACCGTAATTGATTTATGTAACTTATGAAAACACAAAAATAAGTTTTCGTGAGTTGTTACAAATACAATCAATTATGGACAATAGACAGAGTACTTATTCATCACTCTTAAAGAAGAAAACAAAGTTTTAAACTTAAATTGTGTAAGGTTTGAAATTCCTCACTCTCAAATGAACCTTATGGTATCAATACATATGATTCTAGGAGAAAGCTAAGGCTAAATATGTGTTAATGTTCAACTTCTAGGATTATGTTAATATCCCCATTCAAACATAATGCGGTAGTGAAGATTATAACTTAAGTTTGGAGAGAAGATCTTGAAAATGTTAAGGCATATATGATTTGGTAAAAAGATCGACAATTTGTGGTTAGGATGAGTTAGGAACAAGTTGTATAGTTCCTTGAAACATATGATGACACAAGTTATAACAATCAATCTTGATATGTTTTTTCCATTCATAGAAGACATCGTTATGGGCAATTTTCATGGCACGATGATTGTCACAAAAGAGAGAAAATGTCGAATAAAAAGAGACACATGTTTTAAAGTAATCATCATAATTAGAGGAGCTCAAAGGTAGTGTTAGTTAGGTTAGGTATTTTGCTTTAATGTTTGAGCAAGAGACAATCTGTTATTTCTTGTTGAACTAAGAAATAAAAGATGCCAAGAAAGAAGCAATAGCTAGTAGTAGATTAACGATCAATTAGGTCTTTAGCCAAGTCAGCATTAGAATATGCATGTAAGTCTAATAAAGATGAATGACTAATGTGAAGCCCATGAAACAAAGATCCTTGAATGTACCAAAGGATACGGAGAACAAAAGAAAAATAAGTAAAAAGAGACACATATGCCTTAAAGTAATCATCATAACAAAGGTAGTGTTAGTTAGGTCAGGTATTCTGCTTTAATGCTTGAGTAAGAGACAATCTGTTATTTCTTGTTGAACCAAAAAATAAAAGATGCTAAGAAAGAAGCAATAGCTAGTAGTAGATCAAGGATCAGTTAGGTCTTTATCCTAGTCAACATTAGAGTATGCATGTAAGTCTAATAAAGATGAATGACTAATGTGAAACCCATGAAACAAGGATCCTTGAATGTACCAAACTGTATGGAGAACAACAGAAAAGTGAGTAGTACGATGAATTGATTCACAATGTGAATAGCATAAGCAATTTCTGAATGGGTGACAGTATGGTATATAAGACTACCAACAAGTTGTCAATAAAGGGTAACATTACTCAGATTAATTCTATTAGTAGCAGAAATATTATCATTAGAATCAAGTGTAGTGCTAATAGTCTTAGTATCAGTAAGGCCTAATAAGATCACTATCATATTTCACTTGGAATAAATAGTAACTTAAATCGTCAAAGGATACTTTAAAGCCTAAAAAATAGATAAGGGGACCTAAATCTTTCATTTCAAATTATTGATGAAGATAAAATGTGAAAGTAGAGGTCTATTGGCTGTTATCATATGTTTTTATCATATCATCAATATAAAGATGAAGAAGACTGCATCCTTGATCTGCTTTTCAGAGAAAAAAAGCATGATCATAAAAGTTGGATGTAAAGCTAAGATGGTTGATGATGGAGCTTAATTTAGCAAATGACATTCAAGGAGCTTGATTAAAATTATACAATGCCTTGCGAAGGCAATAAACTTTATTAGGTAAATGAGTATACCCAAGTTAAGATTGCATATATACTTCTTCCAGTAAATCAACATTGAGAAAGGAATTCTTAAAAACCATTTGGAAGAGTTCCCAATTTTTGCTGGTAACCACTGCAATAACACAACAAGCTGAAGTTATATGAGATACAGATACAAAAGTCAGCCATGGTCGATTTCATATTCTTGAGAAAACCCCTTAACAAGCAACTGGGCTTTGTTTTTTTAACTGATCCATCATCTTGATTCTTAATTTTGTAAACCCATTTTACAACCAATAAAAAACTTATCTGGAGGTAAGTCAACTAAGTCCTAAGTGTTGGTATTGGATAGCGCCTATAGTTCTTTCATCATTACTTATTACCACAAAAGGTCATAGCTAGTCTTGTAATAGGTGCAAGATTCATATATAAAAAATAGTGGAATAAATATGAAATTCTTTAAGATGAATTGATGGTTGACTTACTCAAGAGGATTAATGAGGAAGTTATGAAGATTCAGTAGATTCTAGTGAATGAATATAGGTGGAAGAGCTATTTGGTGAAACTGAAGGATACGTAGTTGAAGAAGATAGAATAAAATCAGGCACTGGTAGTGTTGACATGTTAAAGCTTTAAGATGGACCTATAGAAGAAATATTAGGAAATAAGATATGGTAGGATAAAAAAATTATTTTGAGGGTTCATTGTCTCAGAATCTTGATAGTGTGAAAAACATTTTATGCTCCCAAATGGTGACATGTCGAGAGATTCAAATTCTTTGAGATAAGGGATCCCAATATTTATATCCTTTGTGCTCTATGTCATACCCTGTAAAATAGTATAAACATTTTCCTAGTTCTAGATTGGTGTGCTCATGAGGTTGTAAAAGAACAAAGCACGCACATCCGAAAACTTTAAGAGACTAATAGTCAGGAGTATGATTAAATAAGCGCTCATAGGTAGAGATGTTACCTATGATATGAGAACGAATGTGATTGATAGTATAGACAACAATAAAGATTGCTTCACCCTAAAGGGTTTCAGAATATAAAGATGACATAAGAAGGGCTCGAACAGTGTCAAGAATATGTATATGTTTGTGCTCGACCTAACCATTTTGTTAAGATGTGTTTAGGCAGGATCTCTGAATGATCGTCCCTTTTTGAGCAAAGAAGTTAGTGAATTTTATATCTTTATATTCCATGGCATTATCAGTGAAAATACTATAATTTTGTAAGAAAAATGAGTTTGATTCATATTAGCAAAATAAGAGTAAATGGAGAATATTGCAAATTTATGTCGTATTAAATAAATTTATATATAGTGAGAAAAATCCTCAATAAAGATCACATAATAACTTATGCTACCCATAGTTTCATAAGGTGTAGGGCCCCAAATATTAAAGTGAATTAGATCAAAAGGTGCTAAAAAAATAAAATCATTAGGATAAAAGATAAGGTATGAATTTTTGATAGTTAACAAGAGACACAATCAAAATGTTCAGTCTTAACATGACTTAGAGTACCACTAAAGATTAAAGGCCCTAATCTGGAAGTAGAAAGATGACTCAAGCGAGAGTTCCAT
Organism: Erythroxylum alaternifolium; assembly: GCA_027478495.1. Taxonomy (NCBI): domain Eukaryota; kingdom Viridiplantae; phylum Streptophyta; class Magnoliopsida; order Malpighiales; family Erythroxylaceae; genus Erythroxylum; species Erythroxylum alaternifolium. The sequence continues at coordinate 155,033 of JANIIA010000030.1, read as the reverse complement.
ATATGAGAAGTGACAACACCAACAAAAGCTTTGAGGGAAGATTCAAGGAAGTGAGAAGTAAGCTTAACCAACCATCCAACCTTACATACTCACCCAAGGATTTTGCCTATTTGTGGATCCTGCATAATGCAATCATAACTCGAACAGGATAAGTTAACACCAAGTTTACACAATTTAAGAAAAAGATTTAACGAGAGTTTGGGAATAAGAAAGGCTTCGCATAAAAGTAATTTTGATGTGTGAATAGTACCTATAAATAATGTGTGGAGTAGATGTTATTGTTAAAGATTCAAGAATAAAAGGATCAAAATTCATATGGTTGTAGTAAGCATAATCAAGCTATTAGGAGGTTAAGGTACTTGATGTGACAAATATGGTAGAAGAGGAGATAGCAATAAAATTTGGTTGGAGCTCTTGAAGAAGGGCATGAAGTTCCTTTAAAGAGAATTTGGGAGAGGTGCTCTCTATTTGGCCCTCAATAGCAACAACAACAGTGGAAGCAAGTTGAAGGACTTGGGGGAATTACCTTGTCTAGATTTTTAATTGAGTCATTTCCTACATTAGGAGATGTGATGCCTAAGCTTTTTATAATAACTATAAGATCCCTTATAGAACTTCTTACTCAAGTTATGAGAAGTTTAAGAAGAGGTATGAATTATAAGAACGACATCAGTAGATGGGACATATTTTTTTATGAGGATTGTAATAAGGTGACTTTCTTCTAAGATGAGCTCCTTAATTATAATGTCAAGATTGACTAAAGTTGTTGTATAAAGAAGAGAGTTATGAATTGGTTCAAATTCTTCCTTGAGAGTCATCAACCAATTCCATATATGTTGACGATCATAAAGATTTGCATAGATTACAAAAGCATCAGAACTAGGCCAGGTATAGTCACTAAGTGCTAATTGATTCCAAAGTTCTTACAATTCGGATATATAACAATGTATTGTTTATCTATGTTGTTGCTATATTCGATGAAGTCTCTTATATAATTGAAATCATTGGACATCATCAGATAGATAGTAATGATTTTTAAAAAAATTTCATACCTCTTTAATTATGTCAAAACATTGAAAGTCGAGTTTGATGGTTTTAGCATATGTATTCCAAAACCATGTTAAGATTTGTCGATTCATTCTATCATGGGTTACCAATTATTCTATGAATACATTAATATCTTCATCTTTCTTTTAGGTAAGTTTAGGTATTATCTAGTAACAATATGCTAAAGGACTCTCCCCTTAAGAAAGCTCCACATTTCTTTAGCCCAAAGATCATAATTAGAACTATAAAAGATGATATTGGTAGATTTGAGAATGTATTGGGGAAGTTTAGAGGCATTTATAGTGAATGGAGACAATAAAATAGGAGAAAACCTACTTATAGAGATGGAATTTGATTATTCTAACCCTATATTTGAATTTAGAATGTCAAAAAACTTTACAAATTGGTCTGGTTTATAGAGAAACTAAAGAAAAATGTGCTGAATCGGGCAGTCAAAGTGTTGGTTAACTCCTTTTTGATCGAACTAAATTGATATGTCTAAACTGAATTAGGGAGAGAGTTGATGTTAACATGTGGTCAAAGAAGACAGCAACACGTGGACAAATGAGAGAGAGGCAAGTGGGGATGATGACTTATCATTCAATGATGTGGCTACTAACTAGGATGTTTGATGATGTAGCATTTGATGTGTGTGCTAATGCGGTGTTGATGTGGCTTCGTTATGCATCTACCCTTTTGTAACTAAATGACGTTGTTTAGTTCAAAAGCAAATGACGCCGTTTATATTGTCTTGTCTTTTTTCTTTAAGCAGCTACTACTATTTCTAAGCTCAGTGACTTCTGGCGATGCATAAAGGCGTGTGTAATGTTGGAATATACCCGATTAAATGAATAATTTGATATATGTCAAAATGTATTTGGAGCATATTAAGAACCTAAAATGGATAGACAAAAGTTTGCAAAGGAAAAGTTTAAGTTATAGAATTTTAACTTCTTTTTACAAAGGAGACTCTAATACCATATGGATATGAGGAGCAGAGATAGAATGATGAAAGACTTTGTTAGATCTATGTGTATATAATGATATATACTTCCATGTATCTATACACGTTGAGTGATTTGGGTAACTCTAACAACAGAAATAAGATCAAAGAAATAATTGTAGATTATTAATACACATTATTTTAGCATAAAACTAAGGCTAAATGCGTGTTGATGATTGACTTCTAAGATTATGTTAACACTTTTAGGATTATGTTAACACTTCTAGCATAATTATACCTATCTCTATTTTTGTCAATTCTTACAGTTTTATTGGTTTTCCAAATTTTATTTATTAGTTGAAGCTTGTTTTTATTCTAAAATTTTATCCTTTAAATTGACAATGCAATTTAAATTATGAGTAATAATAAATTCAATTATTTATGAAGTAAAATGATTAATTTTAGTATTTTAGTTCAAAAGATGGCCAAAAGGGCTAATTAGCCTATAATGTTTTCATGGATGTACAAAATGGCTCCTAACGTTTCATAGTGTTCAAATTGAACCCAAACGTTTATCAAACATTCAAACTAAACCCTAACGTTTGGAAAAAGTTCAGATTAAACCCTGACCACTTACATGGTTATCTGTTGACAAGGTCCAAAAATATCTTACGTGGATTTTTTTAATTCTGTGGCTGTGGGACCCACTAGATGCTGACGTGGTTATGGAGGTGGGTCCTATATCCCATATGAAACGCAACATCTCTGCATGAAGAGGAGACGCTGCGTTTCAAAGGAAACTCCTCCCTCACATATAACATTTTTGTATAGACATCCACACGAACCGTTTTGTTCAGTGTTTTGAACAAAAATCATTCAATCCTACACGCACCATTTTGAACAAAATCCCTTACCCAGCATTTTGAACATAAATCCTTCAATCCCTAATCTGTCATCTTCTTCGCACACAATCGCTCATCTCGTGCTTCTTCCCTGTGTGTTCTTCCTTAGACGACTGGACTGTAATTATTTGTTATTGTCGTCGCACACCCTAAGCAACTCTACTCACACACTCATTAGGTGTCTATATCTGGAGGTCGAAATTTCATCGTTATAGATCCATTGTTATCTACGTTTTATGTTTTATATGGTCCCCTAAATCTGCTTGTTAGTATGCCTGTTGTCTGCCTCAACTTATGTTTTGTGTGTCTTTTTCTTCAACAAATAACATTCTATATGAGGTTTAATAGGTATATTTCAAGTTATAGTTGCTTCGATGCCTGGCTTGTTTCGTAAGCACTATCGATCCTTGTTTAACAGAAGATTTGAAACCAAAACATATATTACTCTATTTGTAAATTTGATGAAACTATTGCTAATGTTTGTTGATATGAGGTAGTCATCTGCTTAATTAGGTGATTAATACCAAAAAAACTATAAAAAAAAGAGAACCAGTACTAGCTGCATATTTGCCATTAAATAACAACATTTTTGACACCACTATCCTCCTTAATGAATGTTGTTATTTTGTTGACACTTTTTTTCTCTAGAATGGATTTTTGGAAGAAAGGTATTCTTGTCTCCTTCTTTTAGCCACATAATTCTAGCCTTTTTTCTGAGTAGGGAGTTATGAGTATTCAAGGCTTTTTCATACTCTAGTAGTGCATTTCTTTCTTGTTTAACAAGATTAGGATCTTCTAGATTAAGGTAAAGCTCCTCTTAGACTACTTATAGATAGTTACAAGCCTTAGAAAGTGAGGATTATGCGTTGTTATCTTTTGGAGATTAAGTGATCTAAGCAAAAGCTTGTGCTTGATTGTATCTAATTTTTTAATACAAACAAAAGCGTTGATTTGTTAACTCCCAATTAGTACAATCATCATATGACTTTTTATGTGAAGAAATTTCATCATGTGTGTACTTTTTTAGATTTTTAATAAAAAATTTAATGGAATGGGGTCTAGGAAAATTTTAATGAATTTGGTGAAATCAATTGATGCCTTTTATTTTAATATAAATTTCAATGAATTTCTGTATGTGAATGATACATCTATATGAGCATATTATTGTTTACATAGATGTGATATGTGATATCCTTAAAAGATGGTGGTTTCATTGCATATATATGAAAATATATGAATGATTTGTGTATGGAGTTATTTGACATATTATTTCCACTCATAAGAAGACACTATTCGAGATTGTTGATATATTGTTTCGACCTTTGAATAGAAGAAGTAAGAGTACTAATATAAATTTGCAGCAACTAACTAAAGATATGGACGTGATGTCTTCAACAAACACTATATTAAATTTAAATAATGATAATATGGTATGTTACTATGGTTTAAGAGCTCCATTAAGAACTTCATGGAGTGAAAAAAACTTAGGAAGAAGATTTTATGGATGCCCCAAATATCATATAAGCTTATTTTTTGTTGATAAGTTAAAATTATTTGTATACATGTTTAATGTTTTTGGCTAATAATTATTAATGATCTTTCATGTTGGAAAATGTGACATTTTAAGTGGTACGATGACAAATTTAGTGACACAGCTATTAAAGTAATTCATAATTTGAAGAAAGAAGTGGATAGTTTGAAGCAGAAGACTCAATGAAGCACAATTGAATCACATTCGATGTTTAAAATTAAGGAGCAAATAAAACTAATGAAAGAAGACATTGTTTTGCTGACCAAAGAGAAAAATGAGTTGAGATTTGTACTGATTATTGTAAGAGTTTTTGTACCTATGACGAGTTTGAAAATATGGTTTGTTCTGGACAAGTAGAAGTAAATTGTACTATTTTAAAAAAAAATCGAATCGTGTGGAGAATGAAAAATCCTCACTTTCAACTAATATATTTTGCACTATGTTTTTTATTTGTTGTTTTGTTATTCATGAAGTTACTTTAATGACTGATATTAATTGTTTATAATCTTATGAACAATTAATTTTTCATATGGCCTCATTATAAACAATTAAATACAAAAATGATATCAGAATAAACAATTGGAGCAGCATGTCAAATTGTGTGTGTATATAAAAGTGATTATATCAATAAAGTGATTACATCACAATTTGTTTATAAATAAAAGTTATGCTATCTATCCATCCATATAGATATTCAAAATTAATGTAAAGTCTGCAAGTTAACCATACTGCTTCCCTCATTTGCACTTGACTAAAAGGTTAATCATGTACTGTTTGATTGATTGATGATCTCCGTCTCATTGCTTCAGTTTGTAACTATTGAGAAGTTATGCTAAGTTGTCCTTTGAACCTTAAAACCCGCGATTTGAAAGACAGTTTGAATGAATGTAGATCAACTTCTCCAAACTTCCGTTTATGACTATGCAAAGAGCTACTAACCTATAAATAAACATATTGTTAACAATAGTCAATCTTGAAAGAAATCAATAATGGTTGATTAAGTAAATATACTCACAATATTGCTTTATTGACTTACTATAACAATATGTTCAGGTTGTAAGGAGACATCGGGGATGACCTAATAAATATGAATCAAATAATGTCATAAATGATCATTAGATATATGAAGCAATACATACTAATCAAATAATTTTTCATACCTATGGAGATTGATGAGTTGGTTGAGTTGATGAATGATTATTACATTTTTTGGCATTATGACCAAAATTTTCACATTTTTGACATTTTTGTAATTGACCCTTTCTAGTAGATTGCTTGGATTTCTCAACTTAGTAGGCTCATTTACTCCTCTCCTTCTAGCTATTTTAGGTCTTACCAGTATGGCTCTTTTAGCTAGGGAGTTTATTAGATCTTTATCATCAACTATAGGCCAAAAATTTGGTCCTCTAGTAGGTTGTAAGAGACGCTCATACACTGCTATGAATTTAGACTTCTTGTAGCACTCATCCACATATGCCTGCTGTCGTTGTTTCGAATGGTGAATAGCACTTATGGCATGCTTGCAAGGGTATCCATATAGCTCCCACGCTCGACAACTACATGATTGATTTCTACTAATCCTCACAATATGCTTGGCATCACCTTTGTTAATTTCATACAGTCCATCACCATTCCAAACAATTCTCCATTGTATAGCATCTTTTTTATAATTTTCTAATTTCTTCATAACCCTGGGTGCAACTTCTGATTTCTAACCATGTATAAATTGTCTTCTCTCCGTATGCCTCTTTATCACCATTATTTTGATTTTTTCTAACATGCTTATAATTGACCTATCTTTATCCAGTAATATCCATCCATTAAATGTTTAACTCATGTTGTTATCAACAACTAGACATTTGGATTCAAAGGACTAGTAACATCATGCCAATCTCTCCTTTGGATATTCGAGCAATGATGATGCACATCTAGGTGTTATTTTGTCCAATATTTTAGTTGCTCGTTAAAATCTTCTACGTATATTGACTAAGCACAATTACAAAATTGCTTTCGCAAGTCTTTTTCTTTGAAATTCATATGCCAATATGGTATATGTGCCTTACATATAGTTGATACAATATAATGGGCTTATTAATCAATGAATACAAAAAATACCTTCTGCATATCTAATATTATTATTAGTCTTTCACCACTACCCAACTCCAAGTTTGAAGCTAGTAAACTCATAAACTAGGCCCACGAATCATTGTTCTCTACCTCGACAACTGCCTAAGCCAATGGATACATACCTCCATCCCTATCTCTCACAACTGCACTCAAAAGTTGACTTTGGAATTCAATATTGAAAAAACAACCATCAATACTAAAAATGGGCCTAAAATGCCTCCATCCTCTTGTCATCAAATCAAAGCATATATATAATCTTTTGAACTATAGAAAAGAGATAAAAATGCATGAATTAATGAATAAACTTCATAAACAACTACACGTTTTAATTATCATTGTCAATAACATGTAAAACTTAATTTTGCATAGTTGTAACAAACTAGTTTCTTGATTTCTAGCCATCTTTAACCCAATTGTTGATCCAGGACTACTATACCTCAACTCATGAGTGTATCCTTGTAGTTTCACATACTCATTCACATTATCACTTGCCCTTTCTTTTTTTAATCTCCTCTTAACAGCTCTACATATCCTTAAGTTGAAAGATATGTTGATCTTTTTTTGACATTGTTCAACCATCTTTGTCTTCGAGATACTAGGCTTCTCAAGTATTCTACCCCTAAATTGTCTCATTAGAAACTTGGTGGAAACTACTTTTAGTTTATTGGTCGTAAAACACCTATGCCTATCATTATATGTCACCACTTTAAAGCACCCTTCATTCTTGTCACAAATGGCATACAACTCCTATGGGCATCCGTCAATACATCTTACTCTCATCTTATGTCTTTTACTTTTCTTAAACTTGACATTGTAGCTTGTCCGTATTACATAATTCACAATAGACTCTTTAAATTCTTTTTAGAGTCAAATTCCATCCCCAATCACCAATTTGGTTTAGCATTGGATGGATTATGCCTAATAGCACTACTTGGTCTTCATAACGGCTCACTAGGCTCTTCTCCTCTAGGATACTGATCAGTACCAATAAAATTACCAAAATCTGTCAACTCAATTTTAATTGATTCATGGTCATCCGAAATTTGAACATGTATAAAACCATTGTCATGCTCATCATCATCATCATCCACCTTTGCATCAACTCCTAAACCAACACCTTCAGTACTAACACCTTCTGTAGCTCCAAAACTTTCCTCCTCACCCTCCCCATCTTCATCCTCTCCTCCAAATATAGGCAACATGTTACGTACAAATGATGGGGTGTCTAACATATATGTTACATATACATCACTCCTTTCGTGAATTTTCATCAGATTGATAAGCCTTAGATAACTTTCATTTGAGTCAATCAACTTCAAAGACTCACTAAACTCAAAACTAGGCTCTCTGTAATAGACTTTATTGACTTAAAGGTATCGTAACTCCTTTCCCATCTCACATATTTTATTATAGTTAACAAAATCCAAGTCTACTTTATCAAAAATACTTGATTAACCATTAATATATCTCAACTCTAGCTCTACAACAAACTTTCCACCATAAAACAACCTTATGCTTCCATATTCAGCGATCATATACCTGTTCAAAACAAATTTATAAAGGTAAGTGTATCTCCAAAAAGCATACATTTAAATGATATTATCAACAATATAATGGATACAACATGCATTATGGGAGGAGGGCACTTGATGAGTTAAATGAATATACTATACTAAAACAAAAGGAGATTGTGTTTACTGAACTTAAGAAAAAGTCTAATGGATTTAAAGGACTGGTAATAGTTTCGTAAGTGACCATATATAACATACATACTACATTGATACTTGACATGTAGTATATAAAGAAAATGATGAATATATTACTTTCTTCAATCACAGTGTTGAGGAGAAATCAATTAGTAAAGAGGCATAGACCCCATCTAACAATTAGGATAATTATGATGACAATCCTACAATTATAACTCTTATCCTAATGGAAGAATCATTGTCTTATATGATGAGTTAGTTTTGGAAGTTAAAGCCATTATCACCTCTGACCAGCTCATTCAGATCTATGCTTTGGATAAAACTACCTTGAAGATTTTATACATCACTTTCATATATGCTCATAACTGCTATGTCCTAAGGAGTTCTTTATGGAAGCAACTTGCAAAATTAATAGTCAATATTCATGAGCCCTAGATGATGACTGGTAACTTCAATTTAGTCATATCTATTAATGAGGTAGAGGGAGTAAGAGCTTCCCTGAACTGAGGCAATGCTTAGTGGACATTCAAATGACTAATATTATATGAAGTAGGAATATATTATCTTAGATCAACAATCAAAGTGGTGATAATCTTATTAGGAAAAAACTTGATAAAAGTCTGACTAATTTAGAATAATTTCTATCATTACTTAATTACTACTTAGTGTTTCAAGAAGGAGACAAAAACTCCACTTTTTCCATAATATTGTGATTACCAAAAGAAGCAAGAATAGGAATTTGTCCATTAACAAGCACGACATGGTGATTTGCAAGCAGGAACTTTTACAATTCATTTTCTGGTTTCCTAAGAATAGGAACTTTTACAACGTGCAATCATGGAATTCTTAAAAAAATAGGAAGTATCTTAAAAAATTAAACTATTACTTTAACTTCATTTTTGGTTCCCTAGTTTTGATGACACCATTGTAAACATTTACTGAGGCCTAAATTGGTACACCAATTTCAACAACAACTGTAGGGGACCACTGGTCGACTTATATCCAACGTCACAATAAGTATAGGGGACCACAACATACAATCATAAACAAACAAGTATAAGCTGAGGGAGACAACAAGCACACAAACAAGTAGATTTAGGAGACCACACAAAACATGAAAGGCAGACAATAATGGACCTACCATGATGAAATTTCGACCTCCAGATATAGACACTCCAATCATCTGAGGAAGAACATATAGGGAAGAAAAGTGAAGAAGTGCGAGATGAGGGATTGTGTGGACATAATGGTAGATTCTGGATTGGAGGATTTCTGTTCAAAATGGTGCATGGATGTCTATCAAAAAATGTTGCATGTGAGGGATGAGTTTTGTTTGAAACACAGCATCTCCTCCTCACACAAAGACGATGCATTTTATATTGGATGTAGGACCCACCTCCATAACCACGTCAACATCTAGTGGGTCCAACATCCACAGAATTAAAAAAAATCCATATAAGATATTTTTGGGCCACGTCAGTAAATAAATGATGATGCCCTAACGTTGTCAGTGGTCAGAGTTTAATCTGAATGTTTTCCAAATGTTAGGGTTTAGTTTAAATGTCTGATAAACACTAGGGCTCAATTTGAACACTATGAAATGTTAGGGGCTATTTTGTACATCCGTGAAAATGTTAGGGGCTACTTAGCCCCTTTAGCCTTAAAAAGATTAAGTTTGAAGTTTTAAAATTTAAATTACTTTATGTCACCTACTTGTTCTAGTTGTTTCTCATAATAAATTTAAGATGTTTGGTTATATATTTTATTATTTCTAGTTATCAAAATATAATAAGTTTGGTTACGAATATTTATTTTAAACAAATTTAATTCTTAAAATTGTATTAGTTTCACAAAAATTCTTTTAATTTTCTAATAAGGACCAAAGAGATTGCTTCAAATCGCGCTTAGTGTTGCTCATTCTAATTTATATTTCTTCAGTAGATAGTGGTATATAACAGTGATATTCTTAAACAAGTAAATCTATCTGTTAGTTTTTATATTTGGCTAGGCATAATTGGAAATATGTGTGACATGAAGTTCGCCTAGACTTCATTTGATCAAAAATTGAAAAATAAAAATTATCATTGCTTCCAATAGTGTTAAGAGTTTCGTACCATATCAGTCGAAAAATGGTACGAAACCTAGCTTTTTAGTATTAGTCAATACTGGCGATTTTGGGACTTATCGGTCAATACCATAATCTTAAAAAAATGGAAGGACTTTTTTGCAAACAAAAAATTTACCTCCTTCCCCCTCCATTCTAGAGTCTTTAAACTATCTCTCTCACTCTCACATATTCACATTTTTGTTTCTCTCTCCTCTTTATCTCTGATGTCTCACATCTCCCAGCCACTACCATCTCTCCCTCACCACCTCATATGTTGTTGTAGTCGACCACTACTCCGCGATCATCTCTTCCTCACCTCACCTACACAACCAGCGCCCAAGCCAATTGCACAAACCTCCACAACCACCACTTGTTCCTATTGCTATAAATCTGAACTTTATACCCAAAAACAACCTTCTTCTTTGAAACTAACCTTGACCCAAAGGAATGAAGGCTAAGACATAAAAGCACAACAAAGGAAAAAAGGCCAAAGAAAAAGGTGAATAGAAGAAAGTCGGTGGACGGCAAGAGAGAGAACAAAAGCTAAAGCAATATCCTCTCTTTCTAAAAGCTAAATCTTGAAATGTCACCGTCTTTTACTAAAAAAGTGAGCCATCTAGTTATTTATTTAATTATTTCAATTATGTAAATGTAGTGTAAATGAGCCCATTTATATGGTAATTCATATCAATAAGGTTATGGATATTTTTTATACTTCTAATTGATATTAATTAGACAAAATTTTGAATTTAGAATGTAATTTATCATAAAATTATCTTCCTCCAATAAGGTTAATAAAGCCTTTTTCATTTTTAAATGAACAAAACAGAAAATAAAATAAATTTTAGTAAGTAATAATATGATAATTAAAATTCTATTGACAACAAAAAATATAATTTTTTTAAGGGTAAAAATATTATAAGCATACTGAAGACAAATTAGCTAAGTATTAGAAAGTGTTGCACTCAATGGAGTGATTTAAAATATGGATAAATTACATTCATAATGATATCTAAATTGGTTTAGTGAATCCTTACAACATAATTTTTAGTCAAAATTAGTGTTATGATAGTAAAATTATTAGTGTTAAGAGTTTACGATATTGAAATGAAATGATTATTATAAATTAAACTTATTTGAGAAGAGTATTAGCATAACTAATTTCATATTTTCCTTATATAATAGACATTTTTGATAGTACATTAATGATAATACAAGAATAAATATATTTGCAATAAATTGAAATTTTAAATATTTGATTGATGTAGTTTATAATTATATATAGTATTATAAAATTAGATAAAGTTCTAAATTTAAATTATAATTTGTTAGAGTAGTGCTCTAAAGGCAATCACCTTTAGCACTTTTGTACAAACTTTATTTTAAATAATAAAGCGAAAGACAATTTTTATTAATTTGATGTTCGTTTATATATGAATTGATGTCGATCTTAAATCGAATTAATGAAATCCATGATACAAAACATAGCATGAAGGAAATCATGATGAGATCATGATAATGAGATTCCTATCATGTGCAATTACATTAGTATCTAAATAATCCCTAGCCATAGGATTAATAAGACAGGACATTATTAATCTAGATAAACTAGCATGTGTTACTCCTTAATTTGATCAAGCAGTGGATCTCACAAACAGTAAGCATGAGATGTTTAGAGTTAACATGTGGATACTTACTAAGAGTAGTAAGTACATCGGATGACCCACTAAGAAATAATCATATGGATGATCTATCAAACGTCAATGATTAATCTCATCATAGCAATGGTGCAAATATTCTTAGACTTGAGGCACTCAAGGATATTTTGGATACTAATCATATACTTTGACATCATTCCTTGTCACCTAAAGATGAGGTCGCTCTTAAGGTGGTGATGGGGTACGACTATTGGTATTCGAAGGTAATTGGGTAGCCAATAAAGGATTCACCACTCCTGATAAAAGGAGATGATACCCACGACCTCTTGTCATTGTCATTACTCAGGGGTCTTTAGCCATAGCAGTTATGTGTCATAAAGAGAGTCTTTAATGACACATGGAGTAATGAGATCCCAGGACAAGTACTAATGTCACTTGAACCAAATGTGACATCATTATTCTAGTGGGAGTTGACACATAGCCCATATTCTGAACCAAGTGGGGTATAGTATGTGAAAGGACAAATTGCATGGTAATTGTCTATGGAAAGGTTCGAATGTAACACTCCATTACCCTAGGGTACGCACCGGGATGCCCGTAGGTCATTCCGATACATATCCTAAGATAAGGGAGCGCTACGTGCAATTACTATAGAACTCCACATGGCATC
>JANIIA010000030.1:50312-66954 GCA_027478495.1 Erythroxylum alaternifolium | reverse complement strand
CATTTCAAGTTCTGCTAGTTCAAATGTATTTTGTATTATTGGTTTTCGAACTCAACTGATGTATTATGGCTTGAAATGCCATTAAATCTTTGTAAAACTTATGTCTTTTGTTATAAATGAAATTTATGTTTGGATTTGTCTATGATTTTTCTTGTTTTCGCAAAGTATCTGATTATGGAAACGAGACTAAGTTTTCAAGAACTTGTTTGTGGCTTTTAAGTTGACATGTAGTAAGATAAGACATTTTGGGTTGTGGGTTCTGCCATAGGGGTTTTCTCTGCGGCAAAGCCAAGAGTTCACCGCGGTGTAATTAGCCCGAAGTTCTTTATTTTTGTTATCATGGTGAGTTCGTCATTGCTAGACTAAATGGTTGCCGCGGTAAAGTTCAATCACTCATCGCAGTGTAAAATTTTTGAAGGTTCCAGGGTATTTTCCAATATGTTCGCCGCGGCAAAACCACAGTTTGCTACGACGAAGCCGGCTTTTGCTTCCGAAGGATTTTTCTTGTAAATTTCCAAACTCTAAGCCTTCCTCTACGTTCAAGCTTCATGATCTCATGTCCGATGTTGGGCTCCAGAAATGGGGCCCAATAGGTGGTTCGAGCTGTTACAAATGGTATAAGAGCCAGTGCTTGGGCCGATATGCCCGCAAGGACGCTGGGCCTCCAAGGGGGTAGATCCAGGCCCATGGGTCAGTGAGTGCACTGGACCTTTAAAGGAGTGGAATGTTAGATTCCCATATCGATTGGAGAGGGGAATAAAGTAGGCCTTCTAAGGCTATGGAAACCTCTCCCTCATAGACGCGTTTTTCCAAGGGGTGGGAAGAGCAAAACCGTGAGGGCTTGGCTGGGCCAAGGTCCAAAGCGGACAATATCTCTGAGCGGGTGGTCCGAGCTGTTACACAGACAGAAACAACACCAATGTAGAATCAGAGAAGAAGGAGACAACGAGGTTGGCTGGCGGGAAGGAAGGAGAGATAGAGAGGGAGGGAGAGGGGGAAAAGATAGTTTTAGCTTTAATTTTAAGTCGTCTTGCTCCTTGTGCAAAACTTCATTTCCTCCCTCAGATGTAAGCAAGGTGTACCAAACTGCGTTACAAAATCTTAGGTATTGACTTATATTTGTATGTTTAATTTTTCTAGTTTTTGGTTATGCTAGATTTTGTGATACTACTACACCGCTTCAGAAACTTTCAATTGGAATCAGAGACAGTCACCGAATTGGAACTTGATACATCAAGTTGGTGTAGATTCGTGTTTTGCAATTATGGCTATAAAAGAAGGGGCATCAATCTTTAAGCCACCATTGTTAGATGATTCCAATTATCCCGCATGGAAATCATGGATGAGAGTACTGATTCAGACTCAAGGAACAAAAGTGTAAAACTCATTTTTACATGGCTGGACACATTTAGTGATTACTTATGACAAGGGGGAAGTAGTATTGAAAGATGCATCTAAGTGGACAAGGGCTGAAGAAGAGAGAGCGCTTGGAGATTCTCAAGCCTTGCACACCATCTTTAATGCAGTTGATGAAGGTCGCTTTTCTATGATATTATCCTGTGAATTGATGAAAGAAGCATGGGACACTTTGCAAACTATACATGAGGGATTGAAACCTATGATAGCCTCGAAACTTTAGATGTTGGCTGTGAGATTTAAAGAGCTGAAGATGGAGGAGACTGAAACTAGTGGAGACTTCTATGAGAGATTACGTGACATAGCAAACTAAGCATATCAACTTGGGAAAAAGTATTCAAGCGTAAAACTTGTTAAGAAGACAATGAGATCATCGCCTCCAAGAGTCATACCGAAAATTGTAGCCATCGAAGAAACCCTTGATATCACTAAATTGTCTTTGGATAAGGTAATTGGGATCCTTACCAACTTTGAGATGAATTTGTTGAGAGATAAACAAGAGAATAACAAAGGATTGACATTGCAAGTTAAGGTTGGAAAAGTCGTAAATGACTTAGGAGATGAATTTGATGAGAATGAGGATATGGAGTTATTGACAAGAAATTTCAACAAATGACTAAAGAAAGTGAAAAAGGATAGATCTGATTTTAGGTAAAACAGTGGCAACTCATCAAATAATAATTTCAAACAATAAATTAAAATTCAAAAAGGTGAAAGAAAAGTGAAGAAAATTCATGTCACGATTGTCAAGGCTTTGGGCATATGCAAACGGAATATGCTAACCCTTTGAAGAAGAGAAAAGGGAAGTTCTATACAAGCGCTTAGAGTGAAAATGAATTCGAAAATGAGTATGATAGTGAAGAAGAATTTATAAGCAGTGCTATGTTGGTTGCTTTATACAACAAAAGTCCAGTTGCTTACTTAAAAACAACTAAGAAGGAAGAAACTAATGATGAAATAGTGGGTAAATCAGTCTAAAATTTTAGGAAAAATGTAGATGAATCAGTCCAAAGTTTTATTTTAGATTATAACAGTAATGATAGTGATTCAGAGGACAAAAGTGAGGATACTTACAAAACTTATGAGTTAATGTATGCAAAGTGGATGCAAACATGTAAGAAAAATGGAAAGTTAATGAAGGAAAACTCTTCTATCAAGAACGTCATTCAATATTTAAAGAAGAAGTTTTTATCTACCATAGATGAGCTTGATAAAACGAAGTCGAAGCTGGTCAGTACAGAAAAGGGAATAAGAATGTTAAATGGAGGTACCAAAAAGTTAGAAAAATTGTTAGAAATTGGAAAGACTAAAGGAGACATTCAAGGTATTGGTTACAAGGGTGAATGTTCCAAGTTGAATGATAGGAAAAATGATGATGCTAGATTTGTCAAAGGAGAAACCTCAAGGAAGAATCGAAAGTTTATACCTATATCTCACTTTTGTGGGGTAATCGGGCACATAAAGTCGAATTGTTACAAGTTGCTATGTGAAGATATTCACATGTTCTGCATAAACCCTCAACAAATTCATCAATCTGAGATATGATTTGGGATTTTAGGGTTAGGGGTGTTAATATGTGTGAGAAGACTCTGTTGAGCTCGAAGAAGAAGGAAACAAATGCCATATGATAAAAAGGAATAAAACACAAAGCAGAAGAGAAATATGCATTAGTGAAGCACGTGAGTAACACATATGAAGAAACATGAGAAGCACAAAGTCAAATAAACAAAGGCATGAACTAATAGGTGTGGACTCACAAAACCAAAAGGCATATATCATCTTCAATAGTCTATAAATACATGTAATCAGAGTATAATAAATCAACACATTATAGATACACGTAAACCATTATCTGATTCAAGAGAGAAGGTTTGAGAGAGTGCTAGAGTACATGCTACGAGTACTAGGGAGCTTTTAGGGAACTCTTGCAGATGTTTTAGAAACACCCAATCTCTTGTCTTGAAGTTAGTAAAACCACAAGTGTGAGATCCTTGGATGTAGATAGCATTTAATTAAGCTATCGAACCAAGTAAATCTTTTCGTCTTCTTTACTTTTCTACTACTCTTCATTTCTGCAATACAATCAAACAACAAGCATCATCAATCATTGTTATTAAAAACAACAGAAACCTAGAAGATCCTAACATGCTACAAATGATATTTCAACAGGGGCAAAACTAAAAATCTGGACATTCTCCATTAAATATCAGCAGTAGCCCATATTACCAAAACATACTTGGGTTAGAAAGGGTCAATTATAAACACAAAGACATAGTAAATGAAAAAAAAAATTATCCAAATTCACAATTAGTTGTTGCTGGTAAAGAAACTGTTTAAATAGAAGACCAATTGATTGCTTATAAGGGAGGAATAAACTAGACATCTGATGACAAAGTTAATGTGGCGAGGAATAAGGCCAGGTTTGAATTTCTTCAAGAGGCACAGGGACTGTGTTCTTTAAAATTTTAAAGTATATTGATGTTGTTTACTAAAACAAAAAAAACAAAAAAGGAGTTTGAAGGAGTTATCGTCTAGGCCTTCTGAGTTTTTATTTATAGGTATTTTAAGGTTTAGTTGATTTACAGAGATATGTAGAGAAAAACTTTATGCTTGGTTGAAGAACTGTAGGAAGATTCGAGCATTCTATGATTCAAGTTTTTATCTTGATTTCTCTATATCATGGGCTGTATGAATTTGGACAATTTGTGTTCATATGGTTTATGTGAGGAGGAAATTAATTAAATTGATTCTGATTCTTTGAATGCATTTTTGGGGTTTATGAATTTAATCAATTGTATGCAGATGACTTTGATGTGAGTAATCATATGTTAGCTAGTGTTTTGCTGGTGGTAAATTATCATCTTAGCATGTGTATGATTCTTCCGCTGCACTTATTACTGATTTTTGTGCTTGTTTATTCATTAAGATTGATTGAATTGAAGTTATTCTTTGTTTTGACATTGTTTTGTCCCAAGGGAGAGATATTAGATTGTTTTTTGTGACTGTTCAATTTAGGAGAAGATTTCAAGGTATCTATGTGATTATTAGTCTTATTTTTCACATCTTTTTGTCCCAAGGAAGAGAATAAATGATGTATTAGCTGTAATTGTTATGTTTACTTGGAGAACTTAACTGTTTTTGTTAACTTCGGATTATTGTTTATTTGGATATCTGCCAAGTGCATATTTGGAGTTATTTGAAACGTTATGTTCGATTAAGGGAGAGTTTTCTTGTGGTTTGTAAATTCGATGTTATATGTTCAATTATTTCCTTTAGGAGGAGTTTCGGATATGTGACAAATAATGCCAAAAAGGGGAAGATTGTTAAGATACATGTTAGATATCTTATTATTAATTTTGCTATTATTTGCTAACTGGATTCTCAAGATAATGTATAATTCTTGTTTGAGTTGGATGTTGAAATCTTGTTGCTATCTTGGGTAATCTTTAACAAGAATTTGTATGAAGATAAAACTCAATCTTGTGAAGACTTGTGTGTGAGTTACGTGACCATAGTGTTGAAGGAGTCTTCTGTCGTGGGTCTCTTCTGTACTGTGTTGTTGCTATGCTTTGACTGCTTTTTTCAAGTGAAGTGTGGGTTGTTTTTGTGGTTGATTTGGAGTCTCGGTAGTTGGGATTTTAGAGCCATCTTTGATAACCTTAGCAGTCAATTTTAAGTTAATTATGAATCGATCTTGTTGCTACATTTTTGTCACTCTTACGTGATTTTTGTGTGTACTGTGCTATCGGTGATTGATCGGAATCCTTGCAGCTGTGATTTTTTCTCTTGGCTTTTAAATGGTTCGGTTGGGTGATCTATGATGATGTGCCGTGTTTTGGATGATTACGTGACTCATTACAGCTTGGTATTCTTCTAGTCTTCAATGACAATTGAGGGCAATTTTGGCAATTGTTCTTTGGTAGTGTTCACGCGATTTTGAGGCTGTGTTTCTGGGTTGATTGTGTGATTTTTGCAGTGTGTTTTTTTTTGGAAAAGCTCCATAAATTTTTGTGTGGTTGAAGCTCCATCGTTTGCAACATTTCAGTGATAAAATGTTTGTTTTGTTGGTGATTTTTTTGCTGCTCTGCGTGGGATTTTTCAGTGATGATATTGAGGCTTCACGGCAGATTTTTCAGTGGACAATGTCTTATTCTTTCGTTGAGGAAACTACATTATTACGGACGTTGTTTTCTTTCTGAAGTGTCTTTGTTTATGTTCGTTGTTATTTCAATCACTTGAGTTATTTTATTTTCATCCTTTATTATCAAATATTGATAAGAAAATCCTCTGTTAAAGTTAGCACAAGACGGTCGTACTATTAGTTGTGATTTACTTTCATGGATAGTGAGGACAAGGGATAGTATCAAGAGTTAGGTGAGTCAGTTCTGTGTAAAACTATTGTTATGTCACAGGTGAAAGTAATTAAGCTGAATAAGGACTCCACAGACATACACAAAGTATGTGGAACTACATTACTAAATCTCAAGTGTTGACTTATATTTATGGGTTTAATTTTTCTAATTTTTGATTGTACTAAATTTTGTAAAACTACTGTACCCCTTCAGAAACTTTCAAAGACAACACAATGTACAATAGAAAAATGCTCAGAAAAAAACAGAGGCAGAGTCGTGGACAACAATCTAAGAAGTTCAAAAGTTCCGATACAAAACTCCTTTGTGTTTAACTTTTGATTCTTCTTAACAAGAAAATTCTGTGTTTGCATTCTTTACAGAAATGTTACCTTGATTGAAAATTATACTGTATCAATAACTTCTTTTGAGATTAAAGTTTCTGATCAATAGGTGCAAACATGAGATTTACGTTGGTTTTAGAATATTCTTAAGAGCTTCTTCTACGTTTCTTACCAGAACCGAACTCGTGTGATTGATCTAAACCCAAATGAAACACAGTTGCAGTATGCTTTTTTGCTTCTGTCAACAACAATCCAAGGGACTCTAGTTGTCCATAAGCAGGGGAATCCTCAGCCCCAAAAAGCAAAAGAGGCGTGCTTATCAGGGGCAAGATCATGGATTCCCTTTGCAGATTAAGGTTTGTGGCTCAAAATTGCTAGTTTCATTACGAGCGAGTGTTTGATGAGAGAGCCCTGGATTCACGTCCATTTCCAAGGCCCCATAACAAGTTGGAAAAGCATGCATGTGGTCAAAAGTCTCTTGCTATCAAATGGCCGCTCCTGCTGAATGGCTTCTTGGCATCCTCAGTGGGCAATCATCACGTAACATCTCAGTTTTCTCTTTGCACCCTTTTCTCCGTCAACACTCGTTGTCCTTTTCCAGATAAGTCTTGTGGACCCACTGGATGGGATAGTTCATGAGGCAGTTCATTTCATTTGATTGTGTTCATCTTTGTCTACATATCGCAATCAGTGGTTCATGTGGACTTTTCAAGGTCTTCGCATGATAAAGTATCTTTGCGTTTTTCTCTAATCTAAACAGGACAAACTTTACCAACCTTGCGAGCTTACATTATGAAAGGACCTCTTTAATTGTGCAACACACAAAACATATATTCCCCTAAAATTTGAATAGCAGGAGATAATAGTGTAGTCGTTGGACCACTAAATTATATTCTTCATTTGTAACCCAATGACAATCTATTTTCTATGATACGCTTGAATGGTAATTTGAATTTTAAGGAAGTCCCTAAACTTACATTACGATCATGGATTGAAAATTTTGAGAAACTCATCTTTTTTTAAGTTGTAATACTAAAATTTAGAGTAAAATATATCATAATTTTTTATTTCAATATTTATATTTTGAAAATTATCAGTTATTACATAACTTCTTCTATCATATTTTATTAAATTTTATCTAAAATAAAGAAATATTAAAATTTTAAATTTTAATATAATATTATTTTATAGTTATAAATAAACGAATAAAGTAAACTATAATTTCAAAAAATAAAAAATTATATGCCAACGTGAAAATCTGGCTCTTCATTTTGTTAAAATTTATATTTAGTTATTTAATCCTCACGTACGTACATATTATTGGTTCATGGTGGGCTTGGTAATGCGCTTGGCTCTTTCGTCGCGCGTTTACTTTTCCAATCTCTATTGTTGGTTCTCTGTTATGTGCCATCCCGTTAATAAAAGGCTCTGCTTCCCCCCGCTTCCCATAATCCATATCCATTCAGGCCACTTTCCTTCTCACAACACACACAAAACACGCACTTTAAGGCTGTTTGCTAACCCCTCACCATCCCTCTTACTCTTCTTCAATGGAGTCCTCCGCAACTATGTCTCTTAAACCTTCTCCTTCTTCATGTACGTCACGTTTCGCTTCCTCTTCAAATCCCAATACCAATGATCCTAGACCTAGGCTTTTTCCCAGTAAAAAGACTCAGTGTTTCTCGTTCAAATCCGTCAAAAGCATCCACGTTCCTCCGCCTGATTCAAAACCTATTTCTTCTAATTCCTCAAATCTCTCTCCCTTTTCTTGCTCTGCCGTCACCTTCTCTCCATCACCCGCCACCGAGTTCGTGCCAAGCAAACTTAACCAGCTGATCATCGAGTTTCAGTCCATTTCTCAGCCAATCGACCGCGTGAAACGACTCCTTCAATACGCAAATCTCCTCCCTGCATTCCCGGACTCCTCTCGGGTCGACTCCAACCGTGTCATGGGTTGCACCGCCCAGGTTTGGCTGGAAGCTAGCTTAGACCAACATGGAAAGATGAGATTTTGGGCTGATAGCGATTCGGAGGTCACACGCGGGTTCTGCTCGTGCTTGATTTGGGTTCTCGACGGGGCGACGCCGGAGGAGGTGGTGAGTGTCAAGACGGAGGATTTGGCAACGTTCAACGTGGGACTTCCCGGCGGCGAGCGGTCGAGAGTAAACACGTGGCATAATGTGTTAGTGGGTATGCATAAGAGAACCAAAAAACTTATAGCTGAGAGAGAGGGAAAAATGCCGTTGGATCCGTTTCCGTCGTTGGTTATTAGCTCTGAGGGAATTACCTCACAGGGTAGCTACGCTGAAGCTCAGGTTCGATGGTTTGTTCTGTTTAACTCTTTCTCTGTTGTCTTTGTATGTCGGGTATTTAGTTAGATTCTGTTTTATTTTTGTTTCTGTGAGTGTTATTTAGTTTTTGGAAATTACTAAGTTTGGATTGAGTTTATTTGCAGGCAAGGTACTTGTTCCCAGATGAGGCCAAAGTTCAAGAACTTGTCAGTGAGTTGAAGGAGAAGAAAATAGGAGTAGTTGCTCACTTTTATATGGATCCTGAAGTTCAGGGTGTATTAACTGCTGCACAGAAGCATTGGCCTCACATCCACATATCTGATTCTTTGGTCATGGCGGATAGTGCGGTTAAAATGGCAAAAGCTGGATGCAAATTCATAACTGTCTTAGGTGTAGATTTTATGTCAGAAAATGTTCGGGCAATTCTTGATCAAGCTGGCTTTCAAGAGGTTTGTATCTTTCTACTTATGGTAGGGCAGTAGGACTTTTAGTCAGGTTAGATATTAATTTTTGTAGTCGGTGAACGATTTACTTAAGCAGAATCAGAAATTTGAAAACAATCCCAATGCGAGAGCAAGCTGCATGGCTACCTAGATCATACTTCTCATTTCTCTGAATTAGCTCACGAAAGGCAGAATTTTCTTTTTTCTTTTCATTTTGCTCAACTTTGTTGCTACCTTCTAACAGATTAGCTAAGGTGTGATGCATTGTGTTTGTGCTAAATACTAGGGACGCAACTCATGGTTCTGTCTCTCAAATGCAGGTTAGTGTTTATAGAATGTCAAATGATCGAATTGGTTGCTCTTTGGCAGATGCTGCATCTAGTCCTGCTTATATGAATTATCTTGAGGCAGCTTCCGCAGTCCATCCTTCTTTGCATGTTGTATACATCAATACTTCTCTTGAGACAAAAGCTTATGCTCACGAGCTCGTTCCTACAATCACCTGTACTTCTTCTAATGTTGTTCAAACTATCCTGCAGGTTTGTAATCTACAAACATCTAGTTTTAATATATTGAAGTTTGTAATTAATCTCCCACTGGTTGTCACATAATTCACTTTTCTTCTTTCTCCATTCCCTTTCTCAACAGGCCTTTTCTCAAATTCCAGACTTGAATATATGGTATGGTCCTGACTCATACATGGGGGCGAATATTGTACAGTTGTTTCAGCAAATGACAATCATGACCGATGAAGAAATTGCTGAGGTGCATCCAGCACATAATAGAGATTCCATTAAATCTTTGTTGCCTCGCTTGCATTACTATCAGGTGATCATACTTTTTTAGTCTCAGTCAATAAACTTCAAGGTCGTGTGTTTCATAATATTCCTAATGTCTTATGCATACTTGATCATAATTTATGAACAAACTTGTGATCTAGTATGTTCAATGATGTTTACACGTTGCATTTGACCACTTAGGCTGTTTAATGGAGAAGTTGGACATTTTTTTGTCTTACAACGTCACTGTTGGATCCAATAATTTCTTTAAGATTCTTTAGCTTACAGCACTTGGACGAGTTGCTGAGCACGTAAGCCACTGTTGATCATGGGCAAATTCTCATTGATATTAGAATAGTCAATGTTCTAGTCCTTTGGCCCCATTTTTATTTCTTATTGATTCATTAACTATAATGAATACTGATAATGAGAAATGGATGTGGTTTTCTCAATGTTGAAACACAAAAGGAAGCATTCATGAAAAAGTAAATCAGCCATGATCGCTTCTTGCTGCTAATTTCTTCCTTTAACTTACTATTGTATTTACAGTTAATCTCTTGTTACTGCATTGCTTTATGAATTTTCTGATAGTATAAAAAATTTTCAACAGGATGGGACATGCATTGTTCATCATCTCTTTGGACATGAAGTTGTTGAGAAGATAAATGAAATGTATTGTGATGCTTTCTTAACTGCACATCTGGAGGTCCCTGGGGAAATGTTTTCCTTGGCCATGGAAGCCAAGAGAAGAGGAATGGGGGTAGTTGGTTCCACCCAAAACATATTAGATTTCATAAAGAAGAGAGTTCAAGAGGCAGTGGACAGAAATGCCAATGACCGGCTTCAGTTTGTTTTAGGAACCGAATCGGGAATGGTCACATCAATAGTTGCAGCAGTACAGAGTTTATTAAGTTCTCCAAAATCTGCTGATGGAGCCAAAGTTACTGTTGAAATTGTCTTTCCTGTCTCTTCAGACTCTATAACAAAACCATCATTTAATTCATCCATGGGTCTGAAATCTGCTCATGTAGGCAACTGCATATTACCTGTTGTACCCGGAGTGGCTAGTGGGGAGGGATGTTCTATTCATGGCGACTGCGCATCCTGCCCATACATGAAGGTTGGTACTTCTCTATCACTATTCACTGCAATTTACATCAAAGCCCGTTCTGTTGTGTGTTTCAATTAGGTGCATTTGCTTTAACTTTTTGTTGGAGATTGTATATGGAATTTCCTGGACCAACGTATTCATAAGTATCTACTGCTAAATTCTCCTGCATATCAGGGAAACCCCTCATGCAGATAGGTATCTATTGCTTTATGACCCTTATAAAGCTGTTATTCTTAGTAAGCAACATGGCCAAAGATCCATTCTTGAAACAAGTTTTTTGTTGTCAAGTGTTTGCCATAAATAGACTTTCTAAGATGCTTCTTTTTGGCTCGATCTGCCAGATGAATTCTCTTAATTCTCTCCTAAAAGTAACTGACCACCTTCCTCACAAGAAAAACACAATTGAGGCCTATGAAGCTGCAAGATTTAAATTGAAGACGGCCAATGGAAACTCAATTGCTGACGTGGGTTGTGAACCAATATTGCACATGAGACACTTTCAGGTTGTCTTTCTGGAAATGTGAATCTCGTAGCTTCATTTATGGGAATTGTTGCATCTAGAATTCTCACTTTCTTTGGATTCCATTGCAGGCTTCCAAGGAATTACCAGAGAAGCTTGTCCACCAAACTCTCCACTCAAATGGTAATGGGCAGTCAGCATTATAAGGAAGATAAAACCTGCATTTGCAAGCTGAGTTACTGTTACTATATGGAGGAAGTAACGGACAAGAACAGGGAAGCAGAATGTTGTACATTTGTTATAACAAGGAATGATCCTTTCTTTTTCCCTTCCTTGGACCAGTTTTTTTACTTTACTTCTCACAGGATATTAGTACTGTTAGCTCCCATAGGAAATTGAAGGAAATTGCAATATTTTCATCTTGTTGTGTTGTAGTTGTACAAGCGAGTACAGTAGTTGCATGATTGTTGGAGGAACAAGCATGAAACTGCTTTATTTTTGGCTACACAAGCAGAGTTCCCTTGTTGGTTATGTATGATGGACTCATCAGCGGAATCAAAAGTTCAATAAAAGACATACCAATTACTGTTTTGTCATATTTAAAACAATATAACATTGACATTTCCAGGTCAGTCATTCACCAGCAAAAAAATGGTTGGAATTGACATAAAAAAAGTTAGAAACAGGAATCAAAATGCTTTATAACTTTAACTGGTGTTCTATTTAACAAGTATATCGCTTTGTAATTTTTAAACAACAGTGATTTACTCTCAATGTTTAATGGTTATTTGGTACAATTATTTTGTAATGTCATGATATGTTTTAATTTAAAAATAAGAAGGCGAGTTTTAGAATTACCGGAAAAATTAATTTTTTTGTGACCAAAGCCTCGCAAAGCAGAACCTTGTGCACTTTGGGACAATATAAACACGTGTGTTGTTTTCTAGCGTTTTAGTTGCAAATGGATACGTAACACGAGCGGTTGATATGTGATATGTCCTCAATCAACACGTTTTAGTTTGATTTAACTGATCCTAAGGTTCCTAAAGAACATATATACGTCCTTTTTTCGTTCTTTTTGGGAACTTCGATCTTTTCCCCACACACAGTTACCACGCCTCCATTACAAACTGTACGCTCCCTGGTCTCCTGCGCTCCTGGTCAGATCTTTTTCTTTTTTAATTTTACTAATTTCTCAAATTCCTGTTCTTGCTTCTGTAACTTGCCAATTTAATCTATTTTTTATCCTTTTCCTTGTTTTAATTTTAATTTCTTGTTTTGATCCCAATTTCCCTACTTCAACCAACTTGTTTCGATGCCTTTTGTTTTTGGCTAACGCTCAACCAACTTGTTTCGATGCCGAATCTGTGTTTAGTTTATTCTTTATGTCCAGCTAAATTTAGATTTTTCATCGGGTATTTTTCAGAATGTTTCTTTTTGGTTCAGTCTCGTCCATTTTGGGCTACTTCTCCAGTACCTATTTCTCCAATCGTTAGCTCTTTCTGTTTATCTATTTGCTAGGAGTTTAAAATCAGACAATAAATATGCATATTTGAATGGCACAATTACATCGCATTGTTGGGTATTTCTTTCAATGTTATTTTGGTTTAATATGATATATTCTGTCCTGGGTTTTTTCTGGTTTGACGAAACCTTTGGTGAACTGCTGAGTAAGTTTCAAGCTACAGATTCCGAAGATGTTGTGTTCGATAGGTTTATCAGAGTTCCTGATTGATTGCAATACCATGTAGTTTCTCACTTTTAGCAAACCCCTACGGCCCTACCCCGAAAGATTAATGCAATTAAAGAGGATTCCCCTTTTTTTTTCAGTCATCAAAATTACTGGGGGAACTCATAGCTTGTGCAATTGCTTTTGAGTGGTTAGCAAACCACCCCAAAAGATTAATACATTGCAAGATAATTCCCCTTTCTTTTCGGCCACTAAAATTACTGGAATGAACTTGTAGCTCGGCATAAGAACTTCTCAGTGGTTTGTAAGTTATATGTAATTTTAGACCGGCGAGATACTGCACTTCTATTGAAAACAAAATTTTATGTTAAAGCTTTGACATTTGTAAAACTTTGTGCTGCACAATCATCATCATGATACCTGCTTAATCCCTTTTCTTTGGGGGAAAGGAATGTGGCTTCTTTAAGAATAGTAAACGTGTCTCTTTCCCTCTTGTTTCATTGTTCTTTTAAGGGATTTATTTGGTTGATTTGTCCCACAATAATTCTTCTTGTTATATTGATAGGGTATCTGTGCTAGCCCTATGGGGTCAATACATGATTTAGAAAGTGCACAGGGGAAGCTGCCACTCTTTTCCTTTGGGGTTATCTCCGATGTTCAATATGCTGATATCCCTGATGGCAAATCATTTCTTGGTATTCCCCGATATTATCGACATAGCTTTAGTGTATTGCAAAGGGCAATAGAAACATGGAACAACCAACAGAAGCATATTTTTGTGATCAATTTTGGAGATATCGTGGATGGCTTTTGTCCCAAGGACCAGTCCCTAAATGCTGTGAGGAAAGTAGTGACAGAATTTGAGAAATTCAAAGGTCCTGTGTATCACATGATTGGTAATCATTGTTTGTACAATCTTCCACGAGAAAAGTTGCTCCCATTATTGAAGATTGAAAGTTTTGATGCCCATGCATACTATGATTTTTCCCCTGCTCCAGGATTCAGAATTGTTGTACTTGATGGCTATGACATTAGTGCCATTGGATGGCCTCCAAATAATCCAAATACATTGCAGGCAATTGAATTTCTGAGAAAGAAGAACCCTAATTCGGATAAGAACAGCCCGGTGGGACTAGTGGACCTTGAAAGGAGGTTCCTTATGTTCAATGGAGCTGTTGGGAGAAAACAGATGGAATGGTTGGATAACGTTCTTCAAGAAACAACGAAGTTAAACCAGAAAGTAATTGTTTGTTGTCATCTGCCTTTAGACCCTGGTGTGTCATGCCGAGAAGCACTTCTCTGGAATTATGATGAAGTGTTGAATGTCATACATCAATATGATTGTGTTAAGGCTTGCCTATCTGGACATGATCACAAAGGCGGGCATTCAATTGATTCTCATGGAGTACATCATCGGTCCTTTGAGGCAGCCCTTGAGTGCCCTCCAGGCACAGATGCATTTGGATACATTGATGTTTATGATGACAGATTGATACTTGTTGGTGCAGATAGAATGAACAGCACAAGCATGCTCTTCCACCCTTAGGTATACATGTAGGGTACCTTGCAAAAGTAACCATTCTTTAATACAGTAGTATTACATTTTCTTAATCAAAAGCATTAAAACATTTGAAAGGAAGATATTAACATAAAACTTCAACTGTGGAAAAAAGTCAGGCCAATGCCCTTGTTCTGCTGAGCCTGATTGATGTTTGGATTGTGGTAAGCAATTGCAATTATTTACATCTTCCGGTTGTCCTGCAGTTTTGTTTAGGAAAACTGTGTGGGATTGAGTATCATATTAATTCAGCCATGTGATGACATTACTTTTATGATGAACGAAGCTTTTATATATTTCGTAGCCATCTTCATATGCTGTGATGTTACTCTGTGTTGAATTTGATGCAGTTTTCGACTAGTGTTCATTACCCAAACAACTGCATCACCTTGTTGATAGTTTAAGTGCTCATATAACAAAGGTGTCTTTACTTACCTGTGTCATATAATCTGTGCTCACTTTTCTGTCAGCTTCCTGTCAATTGAATTTATCTTACGTGTAAGATCATGTGCTGCTATCCTCCCTTTTACGGAAGTTGGCCATAAGCCTTGTTAGTTGTTGAAGCCAATGGATCTCTTACGTAAGCTGAGTAAAATAATTCAGTGCCACAAGTTCAATAGAATATGTGCTCAGATCCTGTCAGCTTTCTATCCATTGCATTTATATTAATAGCAAGACCATGTGTTGCTATTCCTCCTTTTATGCAAGTTTGTCATAGGCCTGTACTCGTTGATATCTTACATGATCTCAATTAGTAAAATAATTGCGTACCCCAAGCTCAGAAGTCAATAATGCACTTCCTACAGATGAACAACTCTTCTGACTTTCGAAGATATTGATATCGGTCGAGGACGGTAATCATCGTATTTGCGTATGTTTGACTGTAACTAAAGCAATTCTTACACTTTCTATAAGCAACAAGAAAAGGTAATAAGTTATCAGCAGCGTATCCCAATAATAGAACCTGATATGCACGATAAGCCTGGTGCAGATACGACAAAAGAAGACATACTAGCATGTCCCATCTGTCTTTCACTTCTCTTGGGTGCCCTTTGTCATTGTCTTTTCAATGAAGAAGATGCAGAAGAGAGCTCAGAACAGAGAAACCACTGAAACAAATGGGGGCAATGTTAAGCGACAAGTGGCGTCCGGTGATTGCCTTAATCTTGACAACGTTAGTGGTCTTTTTGGCATCTGTGGTCTGCCCAAAAGCCACCTGGCGATCCTCGGAGTCATATGCATAGGCGCGTACGAAGTACGAAGCAGTGGGGACATCAGTCTCCACCGTCCATTCAAAGGTTTGTAAGGAGTTATTGGTTGATCAGTTTTTCCTTTTTTCGAAAAAAAGGTAATGAATTCAATTAAAAAAGGTGTAAATTACAAAATGTCCGAAGTTACAACTTTATGGAGAGGAACCAATACAGAAAATAAGTAACTACAATATCAAAAAATTCAAAAGTAGCATCTCCTATAAATGTAGTTTTTTTTTTGAAAATTGAAGTTATAAATAAATTTAACTTAATAAAAATAAAAGTTATGTACAGCCCTGTGACAGGGTACACCAAGACAACCAATCACATCCACAAGTTTACTACTCCACAACCAAAAACACCAACACCATCTATAAGAACCAAGTCGTTCTACTTTTAGGACTCAATTCATCTTGCTTCCCATGCGCGATAAAAAGCTCCCTAATTAATTGAACTATTGTCGTCGCAAGCTCATACTTTGGACGTTCCGTTCCTCGATAAAGGTGGCTGTTTCAATCCCTCCAAATATGATAAATTGCCATCATGAAAGATTTCTTGATCAAAATAAAATCACATTGTCCTTTAGCTGAAAAAAGAAGTATATCATGCATCACTTCAGCCCACTCAAAAGAAAATCTGGGGACCCCAAGCATATGCAATAATCGGCTCCACACTGCTTTTGTATAGATACACTCAAAGAACAAATGGTTCCGGGATTCATTAACAATTTTGCATAAAACACACAAAGGGTCAAAGGTTCCAAACCATTGATCTTTGGTACGTAGTCTATTTTTAATAGTAAGCCACAGAAAAAAGGCAGCTTTAGGACACAACACTTGCCTCCAAACTAAGTCAGCCCATTGGACAATAGCATGGAATTGCCTCCCTATAGTATGAGCAGATTTATTTGTGAACTGCCCACTAGAATGAGCCATCCATTCATAAGTATCA
>JANIIA010000028.1:146570-161696 GCA_027478495.1 Erythroxylum alaternifolium | reverse complement strand
AGCTATTAATTAAGAGCATAAAAGAGCATAAAAACACTATTCTTACCAAGTAAGCTCTTAATTCTCCAAGTCTTCAACACTTTACAATTTCTCTACTTTCTTCCCACTATCACATACGACATCTTCAACTTGAGAGGGTGAGAGTTTAGGTTGGATGGTGACTCAAAGAAGAGAGAACCAAGTGTAGAAGAGTGGAAGAGTGAAGAAGGAATGATCAAATCTCAAAGAAGAACCAAAGGAGAGCAACTTCGGATGAGAAGAGAATTTGCATTCAAATAACACTTAAACACTTAACAAAAGAAGATACAAGAAGGGTTAATGGAAAGAGTCGTGAAAGACTCACTAATAAGGTGATTTTATTAATGAATAAATGAAGTGGACATGTAGGCAAGTGACATGTGTCACTTGCCACATGTCACACTCTCATTCTTCTCTTCATTTTCTTCCCACTTCACTTCCAATTTTTCTCCAAATTTCCAATGGCTCAATTCCAAAAATTCCTAATTTCATGTGTCTAAGTTTCCAGTGCCATTGGACAGTCATTTTCACTACCGGTAGACCCCTATTCTGTCACTTGACAGTTTTCCTGGTCCGAAATTGACTCCGAAAAATTCTCGAAAACTTTCTAAAATTCTATAAAAATCAGAAAACCCCTATGACCCTCTCCAACACAATTTTTCATTCACACAAAGCAAAATTTTCATAAATCACATTTATTCACACTAATACCGGGAAATGTCATGAATGAATGTACAGTCATTTACATGTGCAAAAATTCACTATTCACTATTCATGTGCTTATATGAATGCATGAACATAGCAAAACAATTTTAAACACTCCTAGCCCGTTCCAAATTACTAAATTACCCTTTCCATAGGTGAGGGGATGTTACATGTGCCCTTTGTGTAAATTGGAAGCTGAAGACCATGATCACCTCTTTTTCTTATGCTCATACTTAAAAGTGGTCTAGAGTAGGATCCAACATTTGTTACCAGGAATGGGATCTCCCTACTTTAGGGACCACTTTTTGCTTAGGCTATTAGATACTCCCGGAAGGGTTATCCTAATGCTATCATCTATTATGGTGCCTTTCTTTCTACCATCTACAGCATTTGAAAGGAGTGTAAATCGCAATTGTTTGCTCATAAGGAAACTGGAGCCTATTGAGTTGCGAAGAACATAATTAATTGGATTTGATCTTCTTTAATAGCAAAAAATCTGCACACTACCTTATCTGATGACATGAAGTATAGTTGGCAACTTTAGCTTAGTTATGTAAATAAGTTTTGCTAGATTTGCTTTCTATTGTTGTGTATAGTCTAAAACTCAATGTAATGTTGGTTTAAATATATATTTCCTTTTATTTTTCAAAAAAATGTTCTTTAGTGAATTTGGTATAGTTCAAACAATAGTGCATATAAAACATAACAACTATTCTGCACTTAAAAGGAGCTAAGGTCTCATTGAAGATCCAAGGATGCATTTAGTTAGTTTCATTAAGATAAAAGTTGTAAAATTTAAATAAGTGTTATTTATAGAGAATCTTGTAGAAATTTATCGCTAAACCACTGTCTTGGTAGTAGCATGATCGTCATATGGTGGTATAATTTAAGATACTTAAATGATTGACTTAGTACAAGTGGAAGATTATTAGTTTATGCCTTACAAGTAATTGGTTAGTTATAGTGTAATAATAAAATAATTGAAAGGCATTCTTTATCTTATACATATTTAGAAGTATATGATATAGTTCATGAGATAAATATATATTGCAAATGAATTTATACAGAGATCATAATTATGAAATTCATATTATATTTATGTATTATCCCTAAATTGTTCTGAGATATTGTTCTATTAAGACAGTATATTATTAAGGGATAAAAGACTAACATATGTTTTGTTTCTTCCTCATAAAGAAGGTAATTAATCTCATAGACTAAAGTGTAAAGATACTTAAACAAATATGTGAGTGTTTGTTATAGAACAAGTTTATTAAACTAACCTTACATGAGAAACCCATATGGAGCATTACTTGTATATCTATAGAAATTCTCATGGTGATAATTATATAAGTGATCCATTTAACTTGAGATCTCTAAAGTTTTCTTATACAGGAATTGTTATACTTATGATCTATTCTAGTTAAGGGTAGCTCAGTCAGAAATCATTAGATATAAAATAAACTATATGAACGTAGTTGAGTGATCAATACAAGATTCATCACCCTAAAGTAACTAAGGAGAATGTTCCGTTGTTCTTGATTAGTGTTGCTTTAGGAAATCCTTGTTCAAAGTGGAATCATAGTTTAAAAATAGTTTTCGCATGTCATTAATTGATCAATTAGTAATGATGGAGAAATAATATAATTGGACTCAAATAGAGTAAAATTATTTTCATAATCTATGTCTAACCAGAACATTAGATGATAAAATGATTGAATTTCATGAAAAGATCAGTCAAAATTATTTTGAGATTCCTAAATATTTAGGTAGTCATATTGCATTGCTAAATGTCAAGCTTAATCTATAGATACAAATTGTTTAATTAGATAATTAAAGATAAATTAAATGAGTTTAATTTATCTAATAGTAAATATAATTTACGGTTATAATTTATATTCATTGCCAATATATTTAGGAATCTAATAGATCACACACAAAGAATAAGTTGAAGAGAGAAAAGTATTTTAATTAAGTTGAACTTAAATGTAAAGTTTAAGAAACTTTATGATTAAATATGAGATATTTAATAAATAAGGATCAATAATGAGATATTGGACCTTATTTTGGCATAATTGGTATTTAATTAAAATTAACTGTAAATTTAATTAAAGTTTAATTAAAATTAGAATTTAATTTTAATTAAATTATTAAAATATCTAAGTTTATTAAAAATAAGCTTAGGCTCCAAAGGAGCTATTATTCTTTACCTAAACCTCTCTGTAACAGTTACAGAGTTCTCTTAACATATTCTATAAATACTGCTAGAGGCTTGTATACTTGTTCAGTTATAGTGGTTGAGGTGAGTCAGTTTTAGAAATGGTTTGAGGGAAGGGCAAGAAAAATGATCAAGCTTTAAAATAAGGTAAGAATTACGATTAATGCTTTATTATGATTTATATGTTAATCATTTTATAAAACTTAAAAGATCTTGACTTTTAAAAAATCAAAATAAAAAGTGTCGTAATTATTTCGCTACACGGGAGATATAATGTTACTCCAATTTCCCAATAGTGGTGAATGAAAGTTTCTAAGAGCTTACAATATATCAAATATCAGCTAACTATTTCAATATTTTTTTTATTTGCGAATAAGTTTACTGGTCTAAAAGCTTTAATTACATGAGTACTTTTTAGAATGTACATTTCATAGATTAAATTAAATTAATCTATATTAACTTTTAAACTACATTTATTATTGTGATGGAAATCACTTATTCTCCACAAATCCTCATACAAACTCATCAATCAAAGACAAAGAATTAGAGTTTTTCAGACAAGAGGGGTGCGTGTGTGAAGTGAAGGAGAAGGTTCAGGAGATGTCGAAGAAAGAAGGAAATAAGGCAATCTGATCAATGTTCAAAACGCACAGCATAAAGGAGGCATTAGTCAAGCACGTGGACAGCACATGGGAGACACGCAGAGAATAAACCTAAAACGTAACACTTCAATAAACATTAGGAGATGGTATGAGATTTTAAAGACACGTGCATGACATATGCATAATACAATGACTCAGTCCAAACATATCCAAAGGCAGAATTCATCCTCAACTCTTATAAATAGACAAACCTCAAGCTCCAGAAATCAACAATACATTTACAAGTTTACTAAAAATTACATTTTCTGTTATTCAAGTGAGGAAATAATAACGAGTGCTAGAGTACATATAGAGGGTACTAGAGAGTTTTGAAAAACTCTTGCAGGTGTTCTGTAAACACTCAATCTCTTGTATTTCTTCTTCCTTGATACTAGTAAAATTTGGAGTGTGAGTTTAACCCTTGGACGTAGATAGCTTTATGCTATCGAACCAAGTAAATCCTATGTGTCTTCTTTACTTTTCCTTGTAATTTCCATTCTTGCAACAATCAAATCCAAGATTTAATCATCATCAGTTCAGAAACAACATCAAGTTTCTAACATATTGGTATAAGAGCCATTCAAGTTTTTGTCCACAATCACAAGTCAAAGAATTCATCAAAGAAAGTTCAAGTACAAATCTTTACAAAGATCCTTCAAGATGGTGGGAAAAGAGATGGAAGTATTCATAGGAAAAGAGGACTTTGCAATATGGAAATTACAGATGCAAGCCCTTCTTGAATCCTATGAGTGCTTTGGGGCCATAGATGCAACATATGAAGATGAACAAGATCCTGTGAAGAATCTCAAGAAGGCAAGATTAGCACATTGTAAGATAATGCTGCATCTTTCACCAATTGTCATCAGAAAAGTGAAAGATTACAACACGGCAAAAATGTTATGGGATAAATTGGATGAGATCTACTCTAAAAGGTGCCCACCGAATAAGATGACATTGCTGCACAATCTTGACAACTTCAAGATGAACACAACGGTAGCCCTAAAAGACAATCTGGATTACTTCTTTAAATTAATTCAAGATCTTGAAGCTACTGGGGAGGTAATTTCTGAAGAACACCAAGCAGTGTTGATTCTAAAGTCGCTACCACAAGAGTATAATGCATTCAGAAAAGTGTTTAAGCATGCTAGTGGTGATGCTCTAACAGTAAAGACAGCTCTGGACTCTTTGATAAAGGAAGTGATAGATAATAATCACTTTAAAGAGGAACCAGAAATGATGTTTTTGGACAATAGATCTGAGAATAAATCAGTACAAAATGGCTCAAAGAAAGGAGGGCAAAAAACTAAAGGAAAGGGCAAACAGAGCAAAAAAGATGATGACAAAAAAAAGAACAAAGCCAAAGGTAAAAAATGTTATTACTGTGATAAAATTGGCCACTTCGGTAGAGATTGCAGGAAGAAAAAGAAGGATAAAGAAGCAGAAAAGGCTGATGCAGGAAATGTTAAAAGACTTGAAGAATCTAGTGGAGATGAAATTCTTACATTAATAGTTGAAGCAGATAAATTAATAACCAACTAGATTCTAGATTCAGGCTGTACAATATAAGTCCCCACAGGGAGTGGTTCTCTACTTTTGAGAATTTGTCATCCAAAGTAAGGATGGCTGATGCAGGGAAACAAGACATTAAAGGCATTGGCAATGTTTCCATCAAAATGTATGATGGAAAGAGGAGAACATTGAGCAATGTGAGGTATGTCCTTGGAATTAGAAGAAGTCTTCTATCCGAAAGTGCTTTTGACAGGCAGGGATATAAGATAAGGTCCAAGGATGGTTTAAGAGAAGTTATCAAGGATGGAAAGGTGGTTGTAAGGGCAATTGAGAGAGGAGGCCTATACTATATTGTAGGAACTGTAGAAATCAACTTAAAAGTAGAGGAAAAAGAGCTGAACTCAACAATTTTATGGCATGCAAGACTCGTACATGCAGCGAATAAGAGCCTCAAGCACCTAGAGCAACAAGGAATGCTACCAAACACTCCTGTAAAGAAAATTGACTTCTGTGAAAGGTGTATCCTAGGTAAACACCATAGAACTCCTTTCCCAAAATTTGCAAGGAAAGCTACCAGCAACATGGAATATGCTCATAGTGACCTATGGGGACCAGCACAGACTCAAACCATGGGAGGTAACAGATTTTTCATGTCAATTATTGATGATTGATCCAGGAAATGCTGGATTTATCTCCTAAAGTCTAAAGATGAAGCACTAGAAGCATTCATCAAGTGGCACACCCTGATGGAAAACCAGACTAGAAAGAAACTGAAGTGTTTGAGGACAGACAATGGGTTGGAGTTCTGCAACAAAAAGCTTGATGACTACTGTGAGAAGAAGGGAATTCAGAGGCACAGAACAGTTAAAGCTACACCTTAATAGAATGGAGTAACAGAAAGACTTAATAGAACTCTACTTAAAAAGACGAGGTGTATGCTGCTGTCTTTAGGCCTATCTCAAGCACTATGGGGGAGGCTATCAAAACAGCAACCTACTTGATAAATAGACTGCCTACATCCACAAATAAGTATAAGACTCCTGAAGAGGTATGGACTGGTATTAAACCTAATTTGACTAACTTGAGACCTTTTGGATGTCGTGCCTACATCCACCAAACTGAAGGGAAGTTAGAACCTAGAGCCATAAAAGGAGTATTTCTAGGATATCCTGAAGGTACAAAAGGGTATAAGGTCCTAATCCTACAGCCAGGAGCTCACAAAACTCAAATAAGCAGAGATGTGGTGTTGAAACTGAATTCCCACTGTTGAAGCATAAAGATGGAGGAATGCATATTCAAGAAAATATCCTACAGCAACTGGGTTCAAACAACAGTTTGATTCCCTTCTATGTCCCACCCTCCACATATGAAGGAGGAGAAACAGAACCAGTTGCTGAACAGGCTACAGAAGCAATAGAAGAAAGATTAGACTCAAGTTCTAACCCTCAGGAGGGAACAGAACAAGAGGAGGGAACAACAGAAGCTCAAACTCCACTACAGGACTATTAACTAGTTAGAGATAGGGAACCAAGGCACATAATACCAAATAGAAGGTATTTTGAAACTAACCTAGTTGAATATGCTTGTTTAGATGTAGAATCAGTAGAGTCTGAGGCATTAGAAAGCTATGAGGAGGCTATGAAGAGGACTGATGCAAATCAGTGGAAGGAGGCTTGCCAAAGTGAATACTCTTCTCTAATGAAGAATGAGACTTTGAAACTAGTTCTTAAGCCACCTAATGCTAAGGTGATTGAATGCAAGTGGATATTCAAGCTCAAGGATGGAGTAACTGAAGCTGATTATAAGACCTACAAGGCAAGACTAGTTGCAAAAGGCTTTAGACAAAGAGAAGGAGTAGATTACAAGGAAATCTTTTCTCTAATGGTCAAGTTTAAAACAGTAAGGATAATATTGACCCTAGCAATATTGAATGATTGGGAAATACATCAGATGGATATAAGGACAACTTTCCTATATGGAAGACTAGAAGAAACTATCTATATAAAGGAACAAATTGGCTTCATAGATAAGTAGAAACCAGATTATGTGTGTTTGCTAGAAAAATCATTATATGGCCTAAAGCAAGCTCCTAGGTAATGGAACAAGAAGTTACATGAGGTGGTGACAGAATTGAGGTTCAAAAGAAGTGCCTATGACTACTGACTATACTACAAGGACCTGGAGAAAGCAGAAGTGGTCTATATGCTAGTATATGTTGATGATCTAATCATCACAATAAAGTCAGTGCAAAAGATCCAAGAGGTAAAGAATTCTCTAAGACAGAACTTTGATATGAAAGACCTAGGGAAGGCACAGAAGCTACTAGGTATGCAGATCATAAGGAATGAAGTAGAGGGGAAGCTATGGTTGATTCAGAGGGACTACATAGAGAAGATCCTATCTAAATTCAATATAGAAGATGCTAAGCCTACTTCTGCTCCAGTTACCACACACTTATAGCTGACAGCTGCTAAAAGTCTAGCAACAGAAGCAGAACAGAATCAAATGAAGAAATATCCTTATGATGTAGGTATCGGTTGTATAATGTATATCATGATATGCACTAGACCTGACTTAGCCTATGTAATCAGCCTACTTAGTAGATTCATAGCTAATCCAGGTCTAGAAAACTGGCAGGGTTTTAAGATAGCACTTAGATACTTGAAGGGGACCCTAGATCATGGTCTATATTTTATAAACCTAACCTAGAAGTCCTTAAATGTATAAGCATAAATGGCTATGTAGATGTAGACTATGCAGCTAATAAGGACACACCAAATCATTATCAGCATACTACTTCACATTTTCAAGTAACACAGTGAGTTGGAAAGTGCAACAACAATTAGTGGTGTCACTATCCACGACAGAAGCTGAATATTATGCAATCACAAAAGGCCTAAAGGAGCTAATATGGCTTAAGGGACTATTAACCGAAATCAAAGTTCACTTATCAGAAACAGCTATACACACAGATAGTTAGAGTGCAATTTACCTCAGTAAGGACCCAGTTTTGCACAAAGGATCGTAGCATATTGACGTTTGGCTCCACTTCATCAGAGACAAGATCAACAGTGGAGAAGTCGACCTGAAGAAAATAAAAGGAGAACAGAGCCTGTCAGATTTTGGGACAAAAGTAGTTCCAATAAAGAAATTCATTTTCTGTAGAAAGTTTCTACAGATAAATGAAGCACTTTGAGAGGAAAAAGGGACTTACCTGTCGATCTCACAACACCGGAGAAAAATTAGGGTTTCGGTTGTCAGAAATTAATCATGAATTGAAGAGATGCGTGAAGATTTATGGAGAAGGAGGGAAAATTTGTGATGGAAATCACTTATTCTTCCCATCACACAAACTCATCAATCAAAGATAAAGAATTGGAGTTTTTCGAACAAGAGGGGTGCTGTGTAAAGTGAAGGAGAAGGTTCTTGAGATGTCGAAGAAAGAAGGAAATAAGGCAATCTGATCAATGTTCAAAATGCACAGCATAAAGGAGGCATTAGTCATGCACGTGGACAGCACATGGGAGACACGTAGAGAATAAACCTAAAATGCAACACTTCAATAAACATTAAGAGATGGTCTGAGACTTTAAAGACACGTCATGACATATGCATAATACATTGACTCAATCCAAACATATCCAAAGGTAGAATTCATCCTCAACTCTTATAAATAGACAAATCTCAAGCTCCAGAAATCAAAAATACATTTACAAGTCTACTAAAAATTGCATTTTCTGTGATTCAAGTGAGGAAATAATAGAGAGTGTTAGAGTACATACCGAGGGTACTAGAGAGTTTTGAAAAACTCTTGTAGGTGTTCTGTAAACACTCAATCTCTTGTATTTCTTCTTCCTTGATATTAGTAAAATCCGATGTGTGAGTTTGACCCTTGGACATAGATAGCTTTGTGCTATCGAACCAAGTAAATCATGTGTGTCTTCTTTACTTTTCCTTGTAATTTCCATTTTTGCAACAATCAAATCTAAGATTTAATCATCATCAGTTCAGAAACAACATCAAGTTTCTAACAATTATTATTAATAAAATTTTAAAATAATATTGATATTAATAATTTAAAAACTAAAAATAATTATAGAAAATTTGAAGTACAATCAATTGAAGCTCTTTAACATTCATACACATTTAAACGAGAATTTCAGATGGATAAAGTAAACGAAACGATAGAATGGTAGGAAACCATTCATACTAAGAGCAATCACAAAGAAATTTAGAATATTTGTGAGAAATTAAGAAAAGAAAGAGGAACGAGGACAGTATTATACATTAGCTTTTGGGTTGAAAACAGTAAATACGGACCAAAGCTATCATTCTCTGACGTTGAGTATCCAACTGACGGTCACCATTTCAGCTACCCTGTGGTCATATTTTGTTTCGTGAAATACATGGGATATTAGTAATTAATTGCTATTTTGCCTTTAAATTCCAACAGCAACTAAGTCATCGACGTTGTAATGAGCTAATTGGTTTACTGAATGATTTGAATGGATGGTTCGATTAGGTCTAGTTATATTACTCAGAAATTATAATAAAATATAAACAAATCAATCAGTAACAATCCAATGGGCTTACAAGTATTCTTTTACCAGGTAATTAAAAATCAATAAAATTAATCACTGATAAGAGATGGACTCCACTCGAATAGAACAAACATACCAATAAAAAAATTGAGATAAAAAAGGAACACACAAGATTTAATATGGAAAACCTCTTAACGAATATGGGGAAAAATCACAGGCAAGATTAGAAAACTTTCCACTATGAAAAACAAAGAGTATAAGAGGAAGATCTCAAAATCCACACAAAAAATTAATACACAAGGTTATGGGAAAGAGATTTTGGGATTTTTAAAATCTTAAAAATATGACTCCTTATATAGCCTTAATGGAGGCTTTTATGTTCTCTGTTTACCAATATGAGATTAAAGTTACCAATTTCCCACTTGGAGATTTGATTAAGAACTAAACAATCTCCATATCGTTATTTCTATTTTGCCATTTCTCTGCTGTCTATGTCTTTGCCAAGCCATACAAGGATCTACATCATATGAATTTATCAGTGTTGATTGGCTTTGTTAGTGCATATGCTAGGTTTTCTTTTGTATGAATTTTTTACATGCCACACTTCCATCTTCCACCACTTCACGAACAAAATAATATTGAACTCCTATGTGTTTAGTTCTGGAATGAAAAAATGGATTCTTTGTAATGTACAAGGCACTCTGACTTTCACAATACAAAGGGATTTTCTCTTGTCGATGCCCAAGCTCTTCCAAAAACCTTTTTATCCAGATTGATTCCTTGCCATATACTCAGCTTCTATTATAGATAATGCTACAACTGTCTATAGTTTAAAAACCCAGCTCACAGCTCCTCCTGCAATAGTAAACACATAGCATGTAGTAGATTTTCTTTTATCAAGATTGCCTACAAAATCTGAATCAACATATCCTTTGACAACACATTTAAATCCTTCATAATAGAGACCAACATTTGTTGTCCCTTTAATATATCTTAGGATCCTTTTCACAACTCACTAACGTTCTTGACCAGATTTGCCATGTAATGACTAACCACTCCCACTGCATATGCAATGTCTAATCTTGTGCAAATCATAGTGAACATTAAAATTCCCATAGCTGATACATACAGTACTCGATACATCTCCTTCCTCTCTGCTTCATTACTAGGGTTTTTACTTGAGGATAACTTAAAATTAACAGGAAGAGGGGTAAAGATTAACTTACAATCTTGCTTGAAGCGTCATAAGATTTTTTTAAAGTAATTCTTCTAAGAAAGCCAAATCTTCTTATTATTTCTATCTCGGTAAATTTGCACCCCTAGAATTTTGTTTGCTGGTCCTAAATCTTTCATTTCAAACTCCCTAGGTAACTGAGCCTTCAAATCTTGAATATAATCTTTGATGAGGCTTATAACCAATATGTCGTCAGCATACAACAATAATACAATAAAATCATTATTACCAAATCTCTTGAAATATGCATAAGGGACTGTATTAAATTTGTTGAATCCATGACTCATTATAAAGGAACCAAATCTTTTGTACAAACATCTTGGCACCTGTTTTAAACCATACAAAGATTTGTTCAAACTGCAAATCAAGTTCTCTTTCCCTGGTTCTTCACAACATTCTAGTTGATGCATGTAAATTTCTTCTTCACGATCTCCATGAAAAAATGCATTCTTTACATGTAACTGCTCTAAATGTAGATCAAATGTAGAACACATAGCTAGGACAATCCAAATTGTATTGAGATGAACTATAAGTGAAAAAATTTCAATAAAGTCGAGACCTTGTTTTTGAGCATATCCCTTTACCACCAACGTTGCACGATTCCGCTCTACCCGATCATCATTGCTACATTTGATCTTGTACACCCATTTGTTGACAATGGCCTTTCTCCTTTGTGTAGTGGCACAAGCTTCCATGTCTTATTCTTATGAAAAGCTTCTATTTCTTCCTGGATTGCTGCCGTCCAAAGTGATGCATCTGAGTTATTTATTATTCCTCAGAATGTTGATGGTTCTCCATCTTCTGTTAGGAGACAGTATAGAACATTTCCCTCCTTAATATATCAGACTGTCAGGTTGGGATTCTCCTTTCACAGGTTGACTGTTGAACTTCTGTATTTCTGATTCAACCGGTTCTTACTCCTCATGATTTGATATAGCTTCAGTATAATCTTTCTGTTTAGTCTTCTTTTCTTCCTGAATCATTACAACTTCATAATTTTCTTCAGATGTGTTATTTTGGTCTTTCTCTTGCAGTTTATCTTCTGATGACGAGCTTGTGGGTAGTGGGATCCCACATTTGATATCCTTTGACTCCATCAACATACCCCATAAATCTACATTTCTGGATTTTGGATATAGTTTTGTGATATCTTGGGTCTTATAGATCAGAAACACAGGATTTCCAAATGTGTGTAACTAAGAATAGTCTGCTAGTTTACCAGTCCATATCTCCATTGGTGTCTTCAGATCAATCAATCTTATTGGTGATTGATTAATCACATAACAGGCATTTTTCACTACTTTTGCCCAGAAAGACTTTGTCATACTTGCAGTTCTCAACATGGCTTTAGTTCTTTCAATCAGGGTTTTGTTCATTCGCTCTGCCATTCCATTTTGTTGTGGAGTCTGAGGCATCGTTGATTGACGTTTGATGCCTTCTCGATTACGAAAACCACAGAACTCATCACCATTATATTCTCCACCATTATTAGTCCTGAGACACTTGATTTTCTTCCCCGTCTCTAACTCAAATTGTGCTTTAAATGTTGTGAAGGTTAGAAATACATCTCCCTTTCTCTTAACATGACATACCCAACAGCTTCTGGAGTAATCATCAATAAAGGTCACAAAGTACCTTGCTCCACCCAGAGACAAAACTACTGCTTGCCATACATCAGAGTAAATCAATTCTAGAATATCTTTACTTCTAAAATTTAATGCATTAAATTTTAGTCTATGCTGCTTACTTGTAACACAGTGCTCACAGAAGGGTAATGATACCTTCGTGAGACCAAGGAGTAGTTTATGCTCAACAAGAATCTTTAATCCTTGTTCTGACATATGGCCAAGTTTACGGTGCCACAATTTTGTTGCATTTTTTGCAGAACTAGCTGATGCAACTGATGTATTTGCTTCCATATATGTCTCTCCCATAAGCTTGTATAAGTTTGCAGCTATCCTTTTCGCCTTCATGACTACAAGCACTCCTTTGATCACCTTCTTGACTCCATTTTGAATGGAGGTCTTATACCCAATTTCATCCAATTTTTCTAAAGACAACAAATTCTTCTTCAAGCCCTTCACATGTCGCACATTTTGAATAGTGTGAACTGTACCATCATACATCTTTAACTTGATGGTGCCAATCCCAACAATCTCTAAGACATGGTCATTTCCCATGTATACAGATCCTATAGAGATAGATTTATAAGTGTGAAACCAATCTCTACAAGGAGTCATATGCCACATTGCTCCTGAATCTATTATCCAAGCATCAGTAAGCTCTACTTATTATCCAAGCATCAGTGAGCTCTACTCTGTCCTTGAACACTGTTGCTACTTCACTGTATAAGATTTTTCCATTAGCAACACATCCCTGAGAAGTAGATGCTTTAGAGGCCTCATCTCTACCTTTCTTGAATCGACATTCACTTTTGAAGTGTCTTCTCTTACCACAGTTGTAACACTTGATATTTTTCTTACTTCTAGATTTTGACCTTTATTATTTGTGACTCCCAGTGGAATCATGCTTCATTGACCGTCCTCTCGTCATCAATAAGGCTTCCGCTTGATGCGAACTTGTCAGCCTTTCTTCCTTGTTGACGCATCTGCTTTCTTCTTCAAGAACCGAAGCAGCAAAATCATCAAATACCAAAGTATCCGTGAGGATATTACTGGTTAAATTAATGACGAGTTGGTCATATGAATCTAGAAGACTTTGAAGTAGAATCTCCACACGTTCAGTTGGATTTACATTATGTCCCAACTTTGAAAGTTGAGAGCACAGAAAGGCCAGAGTATTAATATGCTCTGTTACTAAAGTAGATTTAGACATTTGGAATGTATAAAGTCTCCTCTTTAGAAAAATTTTATTGTGAAGAGAATTAGCTTCATATAACTTTGTGAGATGATCTCATATCTCTTTGGCTGTTTTCTTTTCCTTCACACCTTGCAAGATATCATCCGATAGACCAAGATGCAAATCTAAAATAGCCAAGGCATCTATTTGTTTCCATTTGACGTCATTTGTGAAATCCGCTGGCCTAGCACTGATGGCCTCCAAGTAGTTATCTTTTACTAATATTGCCTTCATCTTCAATTTCCATAACGAGAACTTTGTCCTGTCAAACTTTGTAATATCAAATTTGGACGACATTGCTTCTATCATAAGAATTGATTCCAAATCTCTTACATTAAAAAGGGAAACTGCCTCGAGTAAATATTTGTACCATCTCTCGAGAAACCTAATATGGATTAACTTGATTAGTTCTCTGATTCATAGTTTGGTCCGAGTAAGAGAAAAAAAGGTTATGAGTTTTATTACGAAAAGAACATTTATTGTTATAATTTATGAGTTTGAATTTTCGAACCGAATATTTTTTTAAAAAATTCTTTAAGAGCTTACTCTTATTAATTGATATAGATATTATCACTATTAAAATTTGTTGTCAAATAATTAGACTTAGTTGACCGCTTGAATGTAAGTCACTAATTTATCTTATTTGAAACATGTAAATAATATATTATTACATTGTTAATTGTTCATTTATTACAATACGCATGCCAAAATGCATACTGACCAATCCATTGAAGGATTTTGAGCAAGTCTGAGAAGAAATTGAATCGGATTCAAATGAGCCTATATATAACTCGGACATCATATCTCAACTTAAAACTTTAAAACATTGAATTGTAAGTCCTATCTTTATAACTCACTTTATTCATATGTCTTTTTCGGACGTGTGATAACTCTACTTATGAATTTCTAACTTCCATTGCGAAGACAATCACTACAAGAAAATAGTGAATTAGGCACGGAAATTACCGACAGAATAGAGAAATATTTCGTCGGTATATAACATTACCGACGGAATAAACCGACGATCAAAAACGTCAGAGATTCGACCATAGCTAAATTCACCGACGGAACATTTGTCTACCGTCGGTAAAATTACCGACAGAACAAATAAACCATCGGTAAAATCAATCGAAAAGTTACCAACCGTCTGATTTATTCCGTCGCTACATTTACCGACCGGTGGCTTACCCATATGTAAATTTAGTATTGGAATGTTTCTAATACAGTCGGTAAAGTTACCGACGGTAAAATTTTCCATCGGTAAATGAGAAAATATTACCGATGGAAATCTTGCATATTTCTGTCGGTAAAACTTTTATTAAAATTTTTAAATATATATATTTCTATTATATTTAAATTATAATCGTCGAACAATTTTATTAATAATATATATTTAATTAG
>JANIIA010000026.1:286628-297064 GCA_027478495.1 Erythroxylum alaternifolium | reverse complement strand
TTAGGAGGTGAAAATTGAAGTTTTGGAACTTAAGAAACTCTAGGAAAAACTTAAGTAAGGGATTACTAAGTGACGTCAAGAGTGGATAAATTAAAGTGAGTCGAAAGCACTACATTTGGGGCGTTTTTCAAAGATTAATTCTTACTTGTCTTCATGGAGCAAGAAGAAGAAAATTAAAAGATAAGAAGAAGAAAAAATCAAAATACAAAAAAAAAGAATTAATGGTGCTTTCTAAAAAAATGAAGAAATAATAAGAGAGCAAAACGTATGTAGCAATTAGGAGTTGAAGGACAAAACAACATGCATGCAGGTGGATTAAAAAAAAGACAAAATGACAACAACACAACCCAAAGCAGAAGGAAGC
This sequence comes from Erythroxylum alaternifolium, assembly GCA_027478495.1. Classification (NCBI taxonomy): domain Eukaryota; kingdom Viridiplantae; phylum Streptophyta; class Magnoliopsida; order Malpighiales; family Erythroxylaceae; genus Erythroxylum; species Erythroxylum alaternifolium. The sequence goes on along the minus strand of JANIIA010000026.1, from coordinate 296,700 downwards.
TAGCGTTAAACATTAGTGTTAAATGTATTAACGCTAATGCTAGCATTGCATGCGTTTAATATATGGCTTTAAATGCTAGCGTTGAATATGAAAGTTAGTGTTAAATGAAAACATTGTCGTTCATGCTAGTGTAGGCTTTTAAAGAAGGGAAGAATAGAGAGTTGGCGGCAGAGAAGAAAAAAAAGTGAACAATGACAGTGGATAACCATGTTTATTCGTCAAATTAATGAATAGAAAAAGAGAATAGAGAGCTTGCGACAGAAACAAAAGTAGACGTGAATAGTGGAGATGGTCCATAATGTTTATTTGTCACATCATATGAACAGGAATTAGGAGAGAAAACAAAAGAGTGGAGGCACTACAAGGGGTCTTCAGCTAGTGTATTTTTTTGGGGGCTGAAGCATTTTCTTTAGAGAGACCTATGGGAGGCTAAGTTCTCGACGTCAGTTTGGAGGTGACATCGATACTGACAACCCAGGTTAAGCATTTTTTTATTGTTTTGTTTTTTCTCTCATTAGAAATTTATTATGTTATCTTGTATGGATTGATTGAGTATTTGAATGATGATAATTTTAATACTCTATTAAATCGTTTTTCATGAAAACTCATTGCTATAATCAAATGCAATACGTAATCGTTGTATTCCCGATTCATTTGTAGCAACTAATGGTTATGAATCATTAGAGATAACATAACATAAGTTAAATAATCCAATTTTTTGTGATTATTACCTAGAATGGTCTATTTTTCTAGTTCGTAAGGCAGTTGTCCGGATAAACTTAGAAAGCTTACGCTAGGTTTCCCAATAGCTAGGGTTAATTAATGAGCAATTCGTATTTAACGAGGATCTAAGGAAACATCAGGATTAACAGAGCTTGTTGTTAATTTACGACCGATAATTTTTTAGAGAGATAAAAAATAACAAATTAATGAATTATGCTTAATTAGGGTGCAAACCGAGATTGAACCAAAGAACCAGATCCTTACCGAATCCCCTAATTTTATCATTTTTCACATATTTTCTTTAATTATTTTATTAGGTTTATTTTATTTTATTTTATTATAAAATCCAAACCCCCTATCACCTAAATATCAATTAATTTCATTTCATAAGCTAACCGAGCAATCCCTGTAGGATCGACCTAGACTCACCACTACTATAGTAGTAGTTTAGTTATTTTATTTTGACTAAAGTTATAGCATGCCTGTCAATCTAAACCCAACCCCCTTTTCCACCAGCCTTTATCTCCAATTGGAGTTGGAAAATGATAAGGGTGAAAAGCTTAAGATTAATAGGCATAGGTGCAAGCTATACTTTGGGGGGGTACAAGAAAGGGAAGTATTTTCTTTCCTTTCACTCACGCTTTCATAATTGCATATAGAATGGTTAAATTAATGACTCTAACTTAGCATGTTTGTCTTTCATTTGCTTGTCTTTGTGTCAGTGTTATTTTGCTTTGATTTGATAATGTTTAGTTTAGTTTTGATTGGGTTTTAACTTGTTTCACCCTTTGATCTCTTGTTATTTAGGTACTCAATGATGTGTTTTGAGATTACTTGAAGGTTTCCCACGATCATGGCCTGCAGTAGGGCAAATCTATCCCACGTAACTTTCAACTTGATTTTTTACCGTTTTACCCTTCCTTCACATATATATTCATTTCTAACCTTATTTTTTCATTCACTTTCATTTTAACTTTATCTCTCTAAGTTTAGAACCTCCAAACACTCTCCCTTTTCTCTAACTAACCTTTAAACTTCCACCCTCTTCCAACTTCCACCTACTTGCAGTCTATTATGTCGAGCATTAAGCAGTCAATGAAGCGTAACCAATCATGACGAAGAAATCAAGTCTTGAGCTGAGAGTGAAGGAATAGGATGGTAGATTTCGGGGCACCCTTCCCAATCTACTCAGAGGATGAAGGTATTCAATTCTAATTCCTTAGTGTTAAGCAGATAGTAGTCTTAAAATACTTCGATTTTGCTATGCTAGATAGGCTAGAATTGCGAGATAAGGTCCACAATTTAGCATAAAGAATTCAACATAGCAAATTTATACACTTCCAATATCTTGTCTACCAGGAGCTTACCTACGAATTCTTTACTTCCCTTCAGCTCGAAGCCAATAACCCTAAGGAAATATGGATAGTAACCCTAAGGAGGTTTAGGTTGTAGGGATAACCTTATGAACTGAACATTGAAATTATGTGTGATATTTGCGGTTTCCTTGAATCTTCCATTGTGGATTAGCACAATGACTTTCATGCTTCCCACTATTAGAACGAGCTCACTAGGCTGAAGCAGTTTAATACTAAGAATTTCCCTAACAACATATGAAGCCATGAGCACTTATTTTTACATAAATTCATGTGTCAAATTGGCTTTGACAAATCAAAAACCAATAAGTGCTTAATGAAAGAACTTTTTTTATTATGGTACATGAATCACAGCATCTCAGTATGCACCTTCACATATGTTATGAATGCTATTGTTGCAACTCTACATAAGAGGAGCAACAATTTGGATATAGGTTATTTGGTTTCTGCCATTGTTGAGTACTACGGTGTGGATTGTAGTGGTCTAACCATCCACCACCTTAATTTTCTAAATCACCATCACTTGTGGAGTGTTGAAATCCTAAAGTCCCATAACATAGAACTCCGAGACATCAACCAAAAATCTTATGTGAAGATCAAGGTCAGTCAGGCGAGTTCTAGCGCAACGCCACCCCAGTAGCTAGTAGAGGACTCGACTAGCAAGGAGTTCAAAGAGGAAGAAGAAACAGAAGAACTTGGTTAGAAGAAGGTGATCGATGCAATCTCCGTCAACACCCAAACACTTACAGACACACTTGCAGAAAACTCCAAAATGATGAAGGAGATGGCCCGCACACAACGACGTTAGAGCCAGGATATACGTCGGGTTCATCAATACTTCAAAGCTCAAGGCTTACAACTACCACCTCTAACACAATCCCTACCTCAATCACCATGAGTTCGTGCTTTAACCCATTTAGTTCCTGCTATTTTTTTTCCATATATTGTGTTTGATTTCCCCCTCTTGTGTGTTTGTATGTCTCTTTCTCACATTGAGGATTCAGTGTGATCAATTAACATAATCATTTTCCTTTGAGTGTAAACACTGAATCCTAATTAACTTGCATATTTTAGCAAAATAAACCATATCACTAATTTTGCATGCTAATGATTCTTCACAACGTAATAGATTATGTTCAAAATTCAATCGATTTCGTTACATCTAAACTATCGATACATTCACACAATTCACAATATGTAACCTAAATACAATAACATAATAATATGCAAAATTCACACTCAAAGGAAAACACACAACCCCCTATTGAACAACACATTGTCCTCGATGTGAGAAGGGGACATACAAACAAACAAAAGGGGGAAATCAAACACAATATATGAAAAGAAAAAATAACCAGAGGAACTAAATGGGTTAGAACACGAACTCATGGTGATTGAGGCGAGGATGGTGTCAGAGGCAGCAGTTGTACGCCTTGAGCTTCGAAGTACCAATGAATCTGGTGTATATCCCAGCTCTGAAGTCATTGCATGCGAGCCATCTTCTTCATCATCCTAGAGTTTTCCGTAAGTGTGTCTATAAGTGTTTAGGTGTTGGCAGAGATTACATCAGTTTCGCTCTCTAATTGAATGTGAACAGTAGACCCGAAAGTGTGATTTGGAAAAATCTGAAATGAGTCAATAAGAAAGGAATAGAGATTTTAATGGTTTTAGTAAGGTATAAACCATAAGTATAAATGATACTTATGTGCGTTCAAAATATGTATGATTGTGTGATGTGAATAATGGAAAGATACCTGGGATTGTCATGAACATGTATTGTACATATTTCATATACATACATGTGCATAACTGAATACTTGTAATTGTGCTAAATTGTGATATATGTATATTGTTTGTTATAGAGGAGCAATTGGAACGTCAACATCCTAATGTTACCAGAACTTTGAGGCAATAGCTCCAGAAGCAATCTATGAGTAACCTAGACAGTCTCACTTAATTATTTGTTTGCTTGATTTCTGATCTGAATTATCTATGAATGTGATTTGATTGTTGAATTCTGAACATGAAGGTTTGAGGATTCTGATATGATGATTGTGATATTAAAGTGCTCTTTGTATGTGAATGTGACAGAATATATGTTACTCGATAATGATGTTGAATGTCGAACTTTGGGTCCGATGTGATTTGAATGTGAATGTGCAAGCATGTGAACATGATATGTGAATCATTTCAGTATTAAAATATATGAAAGATAAAGGAAGTTGTGACCGAAGTCGCTAGGATAAAAAGCTTAAAGCTCAGACTATGATCAGAGCCTCGGGCTCAGTTGTGAATGTACCCGGTATCCACTGAGGGATATGGGACATTATTTGATACAACTCAGTATCCACTAAGGGATATGGGCTAGAAAAAGAGGCACTCAGTCACAACGACAATAATAAATGAATGTGAGTTTTACGTGCATTGCATTTATATTTGATGTATGTATTTTACATGAATGAAAAGATCATTATGATTGTTCTGAAAGTGAAAAGTGATGTTTCATGAATATGCAAAGATGTGAAAAATATGTTATGTGTATTGATATGATGCATGAATTGAGTGAATCATCAATAATGGTTACCTCATCTGAGTTCGCAAAACTCACCCAAAATTGTACGTTGACATTTTATGATACAGAGAGGATTCTAGCTACTGAGAGACCGTACAAGAAGCTTAATTCTTGTACTTTTGTGAAGAAGATATAGCTCAAAGGTCGGTCAGCTGGACTAAAGGATTTAGTTAGATCTTTTGTATTTCCTCTTTCATGTAGTGTATTTTGTATTAGATTTTGATGATGTACATGTACAAATTTTTGGAAAGCTACAATGTATGTACTTTCGGTATTTATAAAATGAAAAGGGGAAATTTGAAAAAAAAATCTGGCGACTTTCTTGTATGAGAGTAGATGCCATGATTCAGCAGGATAAATTTCCATGTGATAAAGTGAAAGTGAGGTTGTAACACGCCGTTGTTATAGGGTATGTACTAGAACGTCATATAGGTGTTCCGGTATGTACCTTATAGCAGTGGCGGTGTTACAGTTAGGTGGTATCAGAGCATAGTTTGGCATCCATAGGGACATATAGGAATGTTAAGCAGGAAATCATGAGAAATGCGGATAATGATTAAAGTTCTTGTTTATTATAGGTCGTCCTCCATAGGTGAACAAGTGGGATAATCAGCTGACCTAGGATCTGTAGGAGCCAGTAGAGAATCCTCTGTACCTCAACCAGAGGTAATGCCTCCCAGATTTCCCAAGAGAAGGGAGAGGAGGTATGAGAGGCTGCAAAAGTATGGGGATGTGGACTTTTATGGAAGTACAGACCCTGCGGAGGTCGAGGGATGGTTGGAAAGAACATAAAAGGTTTTTTGATCAGATGGACTGCGAGGCGGACGAGAGGTTCGACTATGCAGTGTCCTTACTATAGGGCCCCAACTTACCAATGGTGGAAGACTGTTCCAGGCAGTACCACCAGGCCTTGCAACCTGAACTGGGAAGACTTTATGAGGGTCTTCAAGGAGAACTACATGCCCAATATCTACTTGGACAGGAAGATGAAGGAGTTCCTAGATTTGAAGCAGGGTAGGATGTCAGTGGTAGAGTATAAGATCAAGTTTAACGAACTGATGGGATATGCTACTGCTTTGATTCCTACCAAAGAAGATAAGTGTAGGAGATTTAAAGATGGCCTGAACATGGAGATTAGAGCAAGACTAAATATCTCTAACCTGAAGAGTTTCACCAAGTTGAGAGTTGCTTCGATCAGACTTAAGCAGCTACTGAGACAGGGACAAGCAGAGTCTGGGCAAGGATCCGGATTGAAGAGGTCCAATGAAAGTCAGAGTGATTCTGGTAGAAGATTTAGTAAGCATCAGAATAGAGCTTTCAAATCATCAGCTGGAACAAGGCAGTCAGGATTTAGATAGAGAGGTGGTTTTGCACAGACTGATAGTGGAAGAGGTACAGTGCAGAGTCAGTTTCTCCCGTGTGAGCATTGCGGGAAGAAGTACGGTGGTGAATGCTAGTCTTTATCGGGAGCTTGTTTCTGATGTGGCTCTCTAGAGCACAGAATAAGAGATTGTCCTGCTGCTATGGGGACTCAGTTTAGTATGAGTCAGAGATCAAAGAGTGAAGCTACTATTCAGCAGAGTAGAGGTAGTGGGACTGGACAGAGAGGCCGTGGTAGAGGCAGAGTGAGCATAGGGAGTCCTTCTGTCAGGACTGAGGTACAGAGTAGCCGATCTCAATCTCAGGCCAGAGCCTATGCCATGACTTGGCAGGAGGCACAAGACTCTCCAGATGTTGTTGCAGGTGCGCTACTTGTTTATGATTTTAAAGCATATGCATTGTTAGATCCTGGATCTACGCATTCATTCATCACACCGTATCTAGCATCTAGGCTGCATTGTGATAGAGAGCAGTTAAAGTATAGATTAGATGTGAGTACATCAATAGGTAGTATTACAGTGATAGGAGAAGTTTGCAAGAGATGTCTGATTCGAATTGACCAAGCAGAGTGGAGGTAGACTTGATTATACTACAGTTGAGGGAGATAGATATTATCTTAGGTAGGGATTGGCTCACTGCTCATAGGACTGTCATGAATTGTTATGCTAAGGAGGTAGTACTAGAATCTCCTAGTCAGCCGAGAGCGATTTTCAGAGGAATTAGTCAAGCAGTGCCAGCGAGGATGGTATCTTTCATGAGAGCATTGAGATTGATGCAGGGTGGATGTGAGGCCTATCTGGCCCATGTCATTGATACCAGAAATGAGCTGAATGCGAAGGACATTCCTATGGCTAGGGAATTTCGAGATATGTTTCCCACTGAGCTATCTGGTTTACCTCCAGATCGAGAGACAGAGTTTACAATTGATTTAGTTCTGGGTGCAGCTCCTATATCCATCCTTCCATATAGGATGACGCCTAAGGAACTAAAGGAGTTGAACGCTCAGTTATAGGAGTTACTAGAAAAGGGTTTCATTAGACCCAGTGTTTCATCTTGGGGAGCTCTAGTATTATTTGTAAAAAAGAAAGATGGGACTTTGAGGTTATGCATCGGTTATAGGCAATTGAATCGAGTGACAGTGAAGAATAAGTACCCGTTGCCTAGAATCGATGATTTGTTTGATCAGTTACAGGGAGCTCAAGTATTCACTAAGTTGGATTTGAGATCGGGGTACTATCAGTTGAAGATAGCAAAGGCTGATGTACCAAAGAGTGCATTCAAAAACAGGTATGGGCACTTCGAGTTTCTAGTAATGCCATTTGGGTTAACTAATGCCCTAGCAGCATTTATGGCTTTGATGAATAAGGTATTTCAGCCCTACCTAGATAGGTTTGTGATTGTATTCATTGATGACATTTTGGTGTATTCGCATGCCAAGCATCTGAGAGTAGTTCTGTAGATTATGAGGGAGAAGCAATTGTATGCCAAATTCAGTAAGTGTGAATTTTGGTTAGATGATCAAGTAGTATTTTTAGGACATATAGTGACTGGAGAGGCATACAGGTGGATCCAAAGAAGATAGAAGCAGTGATGAATTGGGAAGCTCCAAGGAACGTGTCCAAAATCTGAAGCTTCCTAGGATTGGCCGAATATTACCGGAGGTTTGTCGAGGGATTTTCCTTGATCTCAACCCCTCTGACAAAGCTTATGAGAAAGAATATAGTGTTCAGATGGGATGAAAATTGTCAGGAGAGCTTTGAGGAGCTGAAGCATTAATTGACTACGACACTGGTGTTAACCATTCCGTCAGGAACTGGAGGATATGTAGTGTATAGTGATGCTTTGCATCAAGGATTGGGATGTGTGTTGATGTAGTATGGCAAGGTGATTGCATACGCATCTAGACAATTAAGGTCTCATGAGATTAATTTTTCGGTACATGATTTAGAGCTAGCTGTAGTTGTCTTTGCTTTAAAGATATGGAGACATTATCTTTATGGAGAGACACTCCAGATTTATACAGATCATAAGAGCTTAAGGTATTTGCTAAGTCAGAAGGAGTTGAATATGAGACGGAGGAGATGGATTAAGTTGTTGAAAGATTATGACTGCACGATTGAGAACCACCCGGGGAAAGCTAATGTGGTGGCTGATGCTTTGAGCAGAAAATCTAATACTAGTATAGCTCAGATTCAGACATCGAGGTTACCTAACTTGATTCATTTGAAAGCTCTGAATGTGGAGTTGAATCTGGAGCAAGATGAGGCCTTGATTGCTACGTTAAAGTTGAGGTCGATGTTACATGATAGAATCAAAAAGGTACAGAGTAAAGATCCTAACATGGTGAAGCTTATAGAAAAAGTGAAGATGAGTCCGAATTCCGAGTTTGAATTAAGAGATGAGACATTATGGTTGAAACAGAGGCTGTGAGTGCCTAATGTGGATGATTTGAGAAAATAAATTCTAGAGGAAGCTCATATAGTCACCTATGCTATGCATCCTGGTACTACCAAGATATATAACACGCTAAAGCAGCATTACTGGTGGCCTGGAATGAAGAAGCAAGTGGCGGAGTATATTTCTAAGTGTATCACATGCTAGCAGGTTAAGGCTGAGCATCAGGCCTTAGTTAGAAAGCTACATTCATTGCCTATTCCAGAGTGGAAATGGGAACGAATCACTATGGACTTCATTATAGGATTGCCTAGAACTCCGAGGCAGAATGATGCAATATGGGTTGTAGTAGACTGATTGACTAAGTCGGCCCATTTCTTACCAGTGAGAGAAAATAACTCATTAGATCAGTTAGCCCGGAGATATGTGAATGAAGTGGTGAGGCTACATGGGGTTCCAGTGTCTATTGTATCGGACAGGGATCCTAGATTCACTTCGAGATTTTGGGAGAGTTTGTAGTCTACTATAGGTACTAAGTTAAACTTCAGTACAATATTTCATCCTCAAACAGATGGACAGAGTGAGAGGACAATCAAGACTGTTGAGGATATATTTAGAGCTTGTGTATTAAAGTTCCAAAGAGCATGGGACCAATATGTGGCACTTTTCAAATTTGCTTATAATAATCATTATCACAGTAGTATCGATATGGCTCCATATAAAGCCTTATATGGCAGGAAATGTCAGTAACCACTGTATTAAGATGAAAAGGGCTTGAGAATGGTTGAAGGCCCATAATTGATATAAGACACGGTAGACAAGGTGAAGTTTATCCAAAGCCGAATTAAAGCGGCCCAAGATAAGCAGAAGAGTTATGTAGATCAACATCAAAGAGACATGGAATACAGCGTAGGAGACAAAGTGTTTCTTAGAGTCTCACCTTGGAGAGGAGTATTGAGATTCAGTAAGAAGGGCAAGTTGAGCCCTAGGTACATTAGTCCTTATGAGATCATTGAGAGGATAGGACCTTTGGCATATAAGCTGGCTTTACCGAGTGAAATGTCTAAATTGCATAATGTGTTTCATGATAGTATGCTCCAAAGATAAAAGATATCGATCAGACCTGACACATGTGATATCGGCTCAGGAAATTGAGGTTGCTAGTAACTTAAGCTATGTTGAGGAGCCAATTAAGATAGTGGGGTCTCAGATGAAGCAATTGAGGAACCGAGTCATCCCATTGGTGAAAGTCCTTTGAAGAGATCACTCAACTGAGGAAGCAATGTGGAAAACGGAGGAGCATATGAGGAGATAATACCCCCACTTGTTCGAACAAGCAGGTAAGAATTTCGAGGACAAAATTTCTTTTAAGGAAGGGAGAGTTGTAACATCCCGTTACCTGTGGGAAGGTTAAAATAGTAAATATGAGTGATCAATGAGAGCTTAGAAAAATATTTTTTTCATGCTCATGCATAATATGCCATACACATACACATAAATAGTGATTTTTTCTGCACATGGAAATAATTGTACATGCATTCATGAATAATTCCGGGTATAATTGGATTGAGTTGTGATTTTTGGAAATTTAGTGAATTTTGAATTTAATTATGTTGAAAATATTATTGGT
>JANIIA010000026.1:267612-286528 GCA_027478495.1 Erythroxylum alaternifolium | reverse complement strand
TAGCCAATATCAAAAACCCCATTTTGAACTTTGAATTGGTCAAAGCCAAAAATCTGATGAATAGAAGGAAAGGAGATTAGAAAGATAGGCAAAAGACTTAATTAGTTGTATAGGTCGGATGCTTTTGTTAGTAGTAAGCAACAGATCCCCCTTTATTTTGGGAAAGCTTGTGGCCACGTGTGAATGATTTCAAGGAAAAGGGTTGCTTGATTTGACATTATTGTTTATTCTAATCCAGTCGATGTGGTTTTTGTTTACTAATGTGTAGGTCGTCTAAGTTCCTATGACTGAGTTGTTCTGGCCCCTGTGAACATCTTTTCTTAATTTATTAAAGAGGGCCTCTCTAACTGGTGAAAAGTGGTGGGTGTCCACCAACAGCCATTCTTAGCTCGACTCTGATAACACAATTTTAGGAGGAGTTAGTAGTAGGGCATCCTTTAGACCTGGAAAATATATGAGGTTGGGTCGGGGTTTAATGAACCAACAGGTCGTTCCTCTAGTTGAGGTATCACGCCTCCTTTTCATTGCCTAGGTTAAACCTTCGGAATACCCAGAAGGAATTTTGCTCTACTTACCTCAATCTCCACTTTATGCCACGCCAACTCCCTTTTCGTCATTAAGTCGTGGAATTAGACCAAGGGGAATCTCCATAGGAACTCTAATCCCTCATCTTTCGCATGTAGGAGATCAAGACACAGCCTTAGGGCTATAGGAAAGATATAGATCAATCTCCCTAGAATTAGATAGACAACTATATAGAGGGTCTTTACAAGTCTATGTATTCTTTGATTTTGTTCCTCCCATAAGATCAATACATAATCAATGAGGTCTACAAGTTTCACATAGTTGTAATACCAGATTTGAGAGTTTACGATATACATATTAAACCACTTTTTAAGAAAATATATTAATGGATATCGGTAGTTTCCCTGTCGTATCCAAACAACAATATTATAGAGGGAAATGCATCGAAATGGTACCAACTGTACTTAATAACAAAAGATTTAGTAGAAATATGTAAAATTGTTCCTCCTAAAAAGTATTCTAGAATAAATGGACAATAGTTAGGAGAGGAGCACTAACGGCTAACAGAAGCAAGGTTATTAGGTACCTCAGGAAAGCTCGGCCAGAAGCATAAGTGAAAGTTTCCTTACATATGGCTCGCCTTTGATAACTGATTCAAATTTGCATAAACTGATGTACCGATCACTAAGCGAGGATGCTCCCTCCAATATAAGCCAACCTTTTCAGAACTAGTTAGGAATGGGTGCCACTATCCCAGCCCTGATCTAGACAAGTGATATTGAGCATGTTTCCTTCCTAACAGCCTTAACGACCTTTTCTTAGGATGTCTTTGGCTTTATTAGAGAATGAAGAAAAAAGTGTTTCTCTTCCAGTCTTAAGTCATATTCTAGTGCGTCTACAGAAGAGGAAATTGCAATGCATTTTGCTCAGCAAGCATAGCTTCAAGTGGGAGTGTAGCGTGGGTAAGGTAATGAAAGTGGTCGCCAAAGAGGAAGCCAAACCGACCTATTAAGCATAGCTAAGCTAATACATATGGGAGATAAGATCTATTTGGCCTACCCGTACAGACGCTATGCCTTTTCTCATTATCATCTACCGCACTTAATTTCCTCCTAGCTATTCACATATGAAGATCGTCATATTTATGCTCGACTTCGGTTACTGATGCTATAATTGGTAAGAGTACATCATGGCAGGATCAATCACCCAGGCAAACCAAACTCCCTCCAAGAAGAATTAGGTTATGCCCTCCCTATCCCTATAGAGCAAAAGAGCTGCTCGGTGATCCCTAGGTTGCATCACACCCTGTCGTTAACTTCTTACGCTACTGCTGACATTTCTAGGACCGACCGATGCCTCACTTGCACAAGTACCTACATAGAGTTAGCTTCACATTTTACATAGCGTTCAAACTCATATGCCTTCCAGAACCAAGTTATACAATATCTGGTTTGATAGGAACAGGGGTCTTAGAGCCTATTGTGTACGATTAGCCAGCTTTGTGGTGACAAAAGGACCAGACATCCCCCAAGCTACAGTTCCCTCCGGTCCAAACCTGGTGCTACATTATGTTAGGGGGCTGGGTAATAATAGCTCCCCTGTATCCCAAAGTGTGTTGCCTTTCTAGGCACGCAACATTAAGTAATCCAAGCTAACCCACATTTCTGACTAACAATGGATAATCATATTTCTTAAAGGTGCAAGATATAACTCCATGAATGAGCAAAATAGAGGTTACATTAATAATAAAGATCCATGGGGAAATTGCTAAAAAAAGATTGAACCTGGGGGAGAATCCGAACACCCTATACTCTGTGTAATCTTTATAGGAATCAAAGGATGTTTGGTACATTGATAGTGGTTTTCCAAACCATATAACAAAGAAAAAATAAGTTTCTTTATGCAATTAGATGAAAGTGTGAAATCCCAAGTTATACTTGATGATGGAAATATACACACTATTGAAGGGAAAGGTAATATTTTCGTTAGATCCCAATAAGGAAAAAAAATAAAACCCTGATATTTTCAATGTGTCACGCGTTGCTTAAAATCTATTAATTGTAGGCCAATTCATTTGCAAAAATTATAGTCATCTTTGATCATAATAGATGCATCATTCTTGATAAAAAGAAAGGCTAATCCATATATTCTATCAAAATGGCCCCCAATAAGGTTTTTACTTAAAAGATGCCATTTAGGAAAAATTATGCATTAATATTTGAGAATATGGATGAATTCATTTTATGGCACTTAAGATATGGCCATCTAAATTTTAATGGCCTCAAACTCTTAAAGAAAAAGAACATGGTGCTTTAGGCTTCCTTTTATTTCTTCTAAAAACAAAGTCTGTAAAGGTTGAATTTATGGAAAATTACACAAGATGCCATTTCTAAAAATCATCTTTGAGACTAAAATTCACCTTTAATTAATGTATATTGACATTCAAGGTCCATCAAAAACCACTAGTGATAGAGAAAAAAAATTTTCTTCTCTTTATCGATGATTACACCTAAATCATATGGGTCTGTTTCATCTAACAAAAATCAAGTACATTCTTTTGTTTTAAAGAGTTCAAGGCCCTAACAGAAAAATGAAGTGGCGATTCACTCAAAATCCCAAGAATTATTCATAGGGGAGAATTCAATGATCATAGGTTCATTAATTTCTATAAGGAAAAGGGTATCAAAAAGGAACTAATTGTTCAACGTACATCATAATAAAATAGTGTCATTGAAAGGAAGAATATAACCATTAATGAGATGACTCGATTGATGCTATAAGGCAAAAATCTACCAAAGAATCTATGGCCAGAAGTAATTGATACTATAATATACATTCGAGATCGTTCTCCTACTAAGACAATCCTAAATATGACTCTTTATGAAGTATGATTAAAAAGAAAGCCAATTTTTACTATCTTAAAGTCTTTAGATGTGTAGCACGTTCTTACATTCCAAAGGATAATTAATAAAAGTTATATGAAAAAGGAGAAAGTGCATTTTTATTAGCCACAGTAAGAAATCAAAAGGTCGTTGATTATATTAAGTTAGAAACAAAGCAACTAATCATTTTAAAAAATGTCATCTTTACAAAAGAGCAGATGATAGTGGAACGCCTAAGCCATAAATAGAGTCAAGCTTTATGAAGAAGTCACCAAATTGTATAGAACAAGGGTAGTATCCTATTTTCCCGTACTAAGGGTTAGAACCCTATATAATTATACATGAGAAATATTATTAAGAAAATAAGGAATGTATTTCATGCTCATGCATAACAGTAGCATACACACACGTGAATTGATTTTTGTACACATTACAAAGACTGTTTATGCACTTATTTGACATATTATAGGGTATAAATGATTTTAAAGTGATTATGATGTGAATAGTGAATCAAGTAATAAGACAATTGATAAATGGTAGTATAATTAATTGTCAAATGGTAGTAGAAATTATTGATAAGTGACATTAAGATTTAATGGTAAGTGCAATTGAAAATTGGGAGACAACTGGATTACAAATTGGGAAACAAATGGACTGATTGTTAAAAGTACCAAGTGGGATCCATTAGAAGTAGACATGTGGCAAGTGACAAATGTTACTTGCCTTGCCACATATCTAGTCCCACAATATTAACCAAATCAAAGACCATCTTCACTTTAATTGTCTTTCGCCTTTGCTAAATGCTCTTTTCATTTCACTCTTCTCTTTTACTTTGATCTCTCATCTACGACATTCTCTTCTCACCATTCCACGTTGATCCTTGTTAGCATCTTCCATCACTAGATACTTTAAAATCCTTAAAATCTTTTCTTCTTAATGAAGCCACCTATTCTACCCTAGTAAGATGATGATCATGTAAAGCTAGGAGGCTAGGGTTTCATGGTGATTTTTTAAGAAGAGTTGAGCTAATTAGGTAAGTAGTATATTATTCTTCTTGATTTGTTAAATCGAACATATATGATGAATAATAATTCATGAGTTGATATAGAGATGTTTTAGAGATAGATTAATGGTGATAAGGGAGTAGAAAGAGTGCTTGATTGTTGGTAAACTAATGTATAAATTGATGTCTTGTTCTTGTGTATATGATGAGAAATAACTTATGATAGTTTAGGAGATTATTGATAGAGTAAATTGTGTATGAGAATGTACAAAAATGTTGATGAACGAGTGATGAGCATTGAAGAATAAATATATGTGTATATGTTTTGTTTACATATAAATGATAAACAATATATCATTTATTGTTTTATGGATGATTAATAATGAAAATAATGTTAGAATGAAAATTGATAATTGATGAATAAAGAGATGTGTTATGAACTAATGTGGTGTATAGGATGAGTGCATAAATATGAATGAAGGAGTGATTTAAATATGTTTTGTTTTGGGTATATAAGAAATGTAAGTTATAAGTTATTATAGAGATGAACTATATTGAGTTTTCAAGCTAAAGAAAAGACTAATGTGGTCTCTTGAAATGAGAAGAAATAGGAGATAGTTTAGAAATAAAGTGAAGGTGATAATGGAATTAAATGTGAGCTGAAACATTGATGAATGCCTGTATTTACTGATGTTCAATTTTGTATGGTTGATGAATAATAATGTATGATCTATTTAAATAGTGTTCTCAAGTTAAAATGGAGGTGAAAATGATGAGTAATTAAGCATGGAATGATGAACTATGCATAAGGTGTTAAATGTAGTAAGTAAAGAGTTAGAAATCTGGAACATATGGAAGTATTTGGATTGAAAACTTTCAGATATAACAACCCACGATCGTGGGGATACATCCACGATCGTGGGAAATGAAGAAGGTGTTGGAAAGTTTCTGTTGGTGTAACCTGCGATCATGAGAAGTCATCCATGATTGTGGGAATGGCTTTTACATGAATTACACTTCTTTTAAATGATGATGGAAACAATAAATGGTAAGGTACTTTCCTATGGTGCATTTAGGCTTGAATGAAGCTTGAATTGAACCTAGTTTCATGATGGATTAAGTGATTAAATGTGTGATATGTTTACGGTGATAATTGAGGCCATAACTTAATAATGGATTGTTAGATATCAAGCATTGAAATCTAAAAATTTAGAGATATTATAGGAATGAAAGTGACCCTATGAATACTAATATGATTCAAAGAAGATGAGTAATGTGTATTAAGCAAGAATGGATGAGAACCTGAATATTATGTGATCATATCATGCTAGAAAAGAAATGATAAATTATTGAATTATGATATTAAAATAACCAATTTCTTTGAGGTATGAACCAAAGTGCAAGCTAGATATACACAAATGATGATGTTTAAATGATCAAGAAATGTGATTAAGGAAACATACCTAGAATAGTTAAATTGAGCATGCATTGCACATAACACATATAAATATGTGTATGATTAATACTTATGCGGCTGATCGAAATTAGTAATGATGTGCAATGTGTGTATTGCATGAAGTTGATACATAGGATTGAACATCAATGTCCAGAAATTTTCGGATCACGGAAGCAAATGCTAATCTGGAGCGTATTGTGAATCAAACTAGATGTTACTCACTAAAATTTGATTTGTTTTGTTTATATTTCTGTTATTAAATTGTGAATGATTTGAATATGCTAATTCTGGACTTTAATAGTTTGAGGAGTTCGATAATTGGGAATTATATTGGAAGTGCTTTATTGAATATGAATCTGACAGAAATAAGTGTTCTTAAAAAATATGTTGAATGCCGAACTTATGTCCGATGATAAAAGTGAGAAGCGAATATGTATTTTGAATGAAAGTGAATGACTAAATATATGTGATTTTATGCTTTTCATTATATGATATGTATGATTAGATAAAGGCAGTAGTTGTGATCGGAGCAGCTAGTGAAAAAGAGCTTAAAGCTTAAAATGTGTATAAGAGCCATAGGCTCACTAGTAAAATAAGTCCGGTATCCTCAATGGATATAGGACAATTATCAATGAGCCCAGTATTCACAATGGATACAAAATAGTTAAAAAAGGCAATTGATCATAACAAAGTAAAAATGAAAGTGAGTTTTATGTGCATATAGAAATTGATATGTGTTATATAAATGATTAACATGAATTGCTTGTACTGTTTTAAAATGAAAATGTGACATAATGTATTCAAATTATGTTTGTTAAAGCATGATTAAAGTGTGAAATGATATTCAATGTTTGATTATATGATTTGACTATGAATTGGATTGTGAATTAATGTGTTGTGTCATATGAGTGAGGACATCAATGATGGTTCACTCACTGAGTTCACAAAAATTATCGATATTGCAAAACTCAGAGGAGATATTCAGTTAAACAAAATAGAGAATAGCCACTAAAATCAGACATGAGCTAGGGGTCAGGATCAGTTTGCACCTGCACAGGTTTTCAGTTGTTTTGTATTAAGAATTGTATTTCACAACTACTATATAATGTACATGTAAATTCTGTAATGTAATGAAATTCATAATTGGATTTGTTTTATTAATGAAATATTTTTAAATTGATTATTAATTTACTTATGATGTGTTTACAATTGAAATGGGTGAAAATGATTACTAGTCTGCTATAGATGTGTTGTTGCTTCAAACAATAATTTTATAATGAGTTGATGTGATTGTCCTAACATGCAACTTTCACAGGGCATGTGCTCGAATGTCCTCGGGATGTACGGGCACATGCTTGGTGGAAGTGGGATGTTACAAATTGGTATCAAAACCCAAGTTTAGTATCTTACATAGGCATTCTTCTTTATATGTATCGAGTTATATTCATTTTAGACATATCATACATTGCTAGTATAGATTAACGGTCAAATAGGCATGCAGTGGCAACTGATCCCCAGTCTGAGTCGCATATACATAAGTCATACGCATGAACATTCATGAAGAGTCTGAGTATTTAGAAATAATAAAAAGAATGATGACCTGTCAAAGTGTAAGGAAATGAAAGTATGTGGATACCTAGAAATAAGAAATACTACATGGTTTATTATGTTAGACAAAAATTCAGTGCATAGTATAATAATATCAATATTATATTATGGTTGTATATCCTTGAATTAATATGAATGTGAAAAATATTTTTGTGGATTGACCGAGAAAGTAATAAAGACATAGATAGAAATTACAAGATTTAAAAGTGTACGAGCAAATTGGAATGAAAATAAAATTTACTATGACCTTGAAAGTATGAACTTGCAACTAAAATGATTGTTTAATTAATGTGATAAAAGTTTATGATTTAGTATAAGATTATGTCAATGGATTTAAGATTTGAATTTCATGATGGTTATGCATATATAATTCTGAATTGATTGAGAACATACATATGGAAGATGAAATAAATGATAGCTAGAAGATGAGATAAATGATAGCGATATATGTAAGTCCTTAAGGTTAAGTTGACCAGTTATTAAAAGTGCATATCCGATAATATGGTTACATTGGTGAATAATGTTATTAAGCACATATGTAATATATGCTTGCATATGGCATAGGAGGTAATGTATGACATACTGAATACTCTTAAGTCTTAATTCCCTTAGTTAAAATCATGAGATGAATCAGAGTAGCACAATGGAAGCATGGGATTAGGTGGTTATATTGAAATGGTAACTACTATGGAGAAGTAACTTTTGTATAATCATAAAATATTTGAATGTTATGTGTAATCAATTGAGATTAAAGTATCATTAGCGTAAGATATTAATTGGTGACTTATCAAAAATACATCTCTAAATAAGATGTAATGATCTTGATGTTACATGCCAAAGTATAAGAGTAAATGAATATGTTTACTGCTTCACTGAGCTTTATTATATAGAATATTCTAATCATGTAAGATATGACATAAATTGATCTTATTGAGATATTATGACTAGTTGAACTCGATTTTATTGAGGTATTAAGAATGGTTGAAAAGCGATGATGAATATAGTTGACTGATAAAGAGTATGTAAAGAGTACAGATGATTGAGGAAAGAAATCTTCTATTGATAAAGACTTTCATTGAATTATATCATGTAAATCAAATATTCCATTTTTAGGAATGAATGACTATTAAACAAATCAGAAGTGATATTGGAGTCAGTTAGAAATGAGACTTAGGTATAAAAAGCTAAATAGGCTCTAGAGGGTACATGTAGTCTGTTGATGTAAAGTAGCCCAACTACGTTAATAGGTTCATGAAATTGAGATGATACTATTGCTATTACTAAAGGAATTTAGGTACACAATGTATTCTATATTAGTATGTTAAGAAGGTACAAGTTAGATTTGACGTCTGTGTTTCAATAAATTGAGATTTATAAATAAATTGAAATGCGTAGAGAAACTAGTTAGAATGATCAAACATCAAAATAAATTGATAAGAAATCATCGGAAATCGAATGATTGAAGAAAATCATTCGAGAAATGAAGTTAATTGAGAGATTGAGAAAAACATGAGATAACATTACCCTATATGAGGAATTAGTTACTTAAGAATTTCGAGGGCTAGATATGGGCACATTGCGTTTTGGTGATACCTTTTGGGTTGATAAACGCCCCCAATAGCATTCATGGCATTAATGAATAAAGTGTTCAAACCTTGCTTGGATCAATTAGTGACTATATTCATAGATGATATTTAGAGTGTATTCAAAAAGCAGAGAGGTATAATACTTAAGGTTAGTTTTACATATCATAAGAGAAACAATTATATACTAAGTTCAATAAGTGTGAAGTTTGGCTTGATCAAGTAGTATTTTGGGTCATATAGTAACTGGACAGAGCATATAGGTAGATCTAAAGAAGGTAGAGGTAAAAATGAAGTGGGAAGCTCCTCGAAATGTATCTGAGATCCGAAGTTTTCTTAGATTAACTGGATACTACCAGAGGTTATCCAGGATCGATTTCAGCCGCTTTGACAAAACTTCTGAGGAGGAATATGTCATTCTAATGGACTGATAAATGTAAAAAGAATTTTGAGGAAGTAAAACACCGACTAATTACAATACCGGTGTTAGCTATTCCATTTGGATCTGAAGGTTATATAGTATATAACAATGTTTCACATCAGGAATTAGGATGTTTTCTTATGCAACTTGGTAAAGTGATTGCATATGTATCGAGATAGTTAAATTCTCATAAGATTAAATTATTTGGTATATGATTTAGAACTTACCGTAATTATAATTGCTTTAAAATTTAGAGACATTATATATAGGGTGAAACATTTCAGATTTATACAGATCATAAAAGTTTGAGGTATTTATTGAGTCAGAAAGAGTTGATTATGAGACAAAGAAAATGGATAGAGTTACTTAAAGATCATGATTGTACAATTGAGTATTATCTAGTAAAGCTAGTGTTGTATTTGATGCATTTAGCAGAAAATCCAATAATAGTGTAGCACAAATTCAGATATTGAGGTTACCAAATCTAGTGCAATGAAGAGCATAGAATGTTGAGTTGAATTTGAGGGAAAATGAAGTATTATTAGCTATATTAAATTTAAGATCAGTTTCACATGAAAGGATTAGAAAAGTCAAAGTGAGGACTTAGAATTTGTGAATCTTCTTGAGAAATTGAAAGTGAATCCGAATTCTAAGTTTGAATTGGAAAATGATGCTTTATGGAAGAAGTAAGGAGTATATACACCCAATATAAATGATTGAGAAAAAAGATTTTGGAGGGAGCACACATAGCAACCTATGCTATACATCCTAGTAGTAATATGCTGAAATAACATTTAGCAGCCAAGGATGAAGAAGCAAGTGGCTGAATGTGTAACTAAATGTTTGATTTGCCAATAGTCTTAACTATTGGAGATATGCTTAGAGCTTATATTTTGGAGTTGCTAAGAGCATGGGATCAAGAAACAGCTCAGATTGAATTTGATTATAACAATCATTATCATAGTATTATCGGTATGGTACTGTATCAGGCATTATACAATAGCAAGAGTCATCCTCCTTTATATTGGGATGAAGGGGCCCTGGGGATTGTTGAAGGCTCTGAATTGAATTAAGATACTGTTGATAAGTAAAATTGATATGTAGTAGAATTTAAGTGACTCAAGAAAGACAAATGAGTTAGGTAGATCAACGTAGAAGAAATATAAAATATCAAGTGGTAGATAAAATGTTTATGAGAGTATCGCCTTAACAAGGTGTGCTGAAGCTTGATAAAAAGGGTAAACTAAGCCCGAGATACATTGGTCCATATGAAAATATTGGGAGAATAGGACCATTGACTTATGAGTTAGTATTACCAACAAAGATGTCTCATATTCACAATGTGTTACATATGAATATACTTAGGAGATATCAGTATGATCCGACATATGTAATATCGATACTAGAAGTGAAATTGAGAGTAACCTGAGATATGTTGAGGAACCAACTAAGATAGTGGGATACTTGAGTAAACAATTGAAAAATTGAGTGATTCCACTGGCTATAGTCATTTGGAAGAAATCATTCGAGTTGAGAAGTTACGCGGAAAAAATGGAGTAGAATATGAGAAAATAACACCCCCATCAATTTGATAAATCAGATAAGAATATTGAGGATAAAATTTCTTAAGGGAGAGAGAATTGTAGTATCTCGTTTTCCCATACTAACAGTTAAAACCCTAGATAACTGTACATGAGAACTATTATTCAGAAAATAGGAAATACATTTCATGCTTATGCATAACAGTAGCATACACACATGTGAATAGATTTTTGTACACATTACAATGACTGTTTATGCACTCATTTGTCATATTTCGGGGTATAAATAATTTTAAGGTGATTATGATGTAAATAGTAATATTTTGTCTTGAAAATTGATTTGGTGAATTATATTATTGGTTTATAATTTCTGGTGAAAATTAGGAAAATTCTAAAATTATGGGTATTTTTAGACTAGAAAAAATGTCAAATGGCAAGACAATTGATAAATGGTAGTAGCATTAACTATCAAATGGCAGTAGAAATTATTGATAAGTGACATTAAGATATAATGACAATTGTCATTGAAAATTAGGAGACAATTGGATT
Source organism: Erythroxylum alaternifolium (assembly GCA_027478495.1). Taxonomy (NCBI): domain Eukaryota; kingdom Viridiplantae; phylum Streptophyta; class Magnoliopsida; order Malpighiales; family Erythroxylaceae; genus Erythroxylum; species Erythroxylum alaternifolium. The sequence goes on along the minus strand of JANIIA010000026.1, from coordinate 274,960 downwards.
AGAAATTAGGAAACAAATGGACTGATTATTAAAAGAAATCAAGTGGGAACCATTAGAAGTAGACATGTGGCAAGTGACACTTGCCATATATCTACTCCCACGATATTAACCAAATTAAAGACCATATAAACTTTAATTGTCTTTCACCTTTGCTAGACGCTCTCTTCATTTCGTTCTTCTCTTTTACTTTGATCTCTCATCTACGGCATTCTCTTCTCACCATTCACGTTGATCCTTGCTAGCATATTCCATCACTAGCTACTTCAAAATCCTTTAAATATTTTCTTCTTAATGAAGCCCATCTATTCTACCTTAGTAAGATGATGATCGTGTAAAGCTGGGAGGCTAGGGTTTTATGGTGATTTTTGAATAAGGGTTAAGCTAATCAAGCAATAGTAATATTGTTCTTCTTGATTTGTTAAATGAAACCTATATGATGAATAATAATTCATGAGTTGATATAGAGATGTTTTAGAGATAGATTAATGGTGATAAGGGAGTAGAAAGAGGGCTTGATTGTCGTTGAACTAATGTATACATTGATTTCTGGTTCTTGTGTGTATGATGAGAAATAACTTATGATAGTTTAAGGGATGATTAATAGAGTAAATAGTGTATAAGAGTGTGCAATAATGTTGTTGAATGAGTGATGAGCATTAAAGAATAAATATGTGTATGTTATGTTTATATATAAATGATAAATAATAGATCATGTATTATTTTATGGACGATTAATAATGAAAATAGTGTTGGAATGAAAATTGATAATTGATGAATAAAGAGATGTGTTATGACCTAATTTGGTGTATAGGATGAGTGAAGAAATATGAATGAAGGATTTATTTAAATATGTTCTATTTTATGTATATGAGAAACGTGACTTATAAGTTGTTATAGAGATAAACTAGAGTGAGTTTTGAAGCTAAAGAAAAGACTAATGTGGTGTCTTGAAATGAGAAGAACTAGGATGATAGTTTAACAATAAAGTGAAGGTGATAATGGATTTGAATATGAGCTAAAACATTGATGAATGTATTTATATATTGATGTTCTGTTTTGTATGATTAACAGACAAAAATGTATGATTTGTTTAATAAGTGTACTTAAGTTAAAATGGAGATGAAAATAATGAGGAATTAAGCTAAGAATGATCAACTATGCATAAGGTGTTGAATGTAGTAAGTAAAGAGTTAGAAATCTGGAATATTTGGATGTAAATGGCTGGAAAACTTTCGGATATAACGACCCACAATCATGGGAATACATCCACGATAGTGGGAAATGAAGAAGATGTTGGAAACTTTATGTTGGTGTAACCCGCAATCATGGGAAGTCATCCACGATCGTGGGAATGGCTTTTACGTGAATTACACTTTTTTAAAATCATTATTGAAACAACAAATAGTTAGGTACTTTCCTATGCTAGATTTAGGCTTGAATAAAGCTTGAACTAATCCTAGTTTGATGATGGATTAAGTGATTAAATGTGTGATACGTTTAGGGTGATAATTGAGGTCATAACTTAAGAATGGATTGTTAGATATCAAGCATTCAAATATGGAAATTTGGAGATATTATAGGAATGAAAGTGAACTTAGGAATGCTAATATGATTCAAAAAAGATGAGTAATATGTATTAAGTAAAAATGGATCATAACTTAAATATTATGTGATCATATAATGCTAGAAAATAAATGATGAACGGTTGAATTATGATATTAGAATAACGAAATTCTTTGAGCTATAAACCTAAGTGTAAGATAGACATACACAAATGATGATGTCTAAATGATTAAGAGATGTGATTAAGGAAACATACACAAAATAGTCAAATTAGCAATACACACATTGTACACACAATACTAATTTTGATCAGGCACATAAGTATCAATCATACACACACACACGTACACATATTGTGTGTCTAATGTGTGTATTGCATGAAGTTGATACACAGGATTAAACGTCAGTGTCTAGACATTTCCAGATTATGGAAGAAAATGTCAATCTTGAGCGTACTATGAGTCAACCTAGATGTTACTCACTAAGATTTGATTTGTTCTGTTTATATTTCTATTATTGAACTTTAGATGATCTTAATGTGCTAATTCCAGACTTTAATAGTCAGAGGAGTTCGATAATTGGGAATTGTATTAGAAGTGCTTCATTGAATGTGAATCTGACAGAAATAAGTGTTCTTAACAAATATGTTGAATGTTGGACTTATTTTCGATGAAAAAAGTGAAAAGAGAATGTGAATACTGAATGAAAGTGAATGGTTGAATATATTTGATTTGATGCATTTCATTGTATGATATGCATGATCAAATAAAGGAAGTTGTGACCAAAGCAGCTAACAAAAAAGAGCTTAAAGCTCAAAATGTATATAAGAGCCACAGGCTCACTAGTAAAATGAGCCCGGTGTCCCCAACATATACGGGACAGTTATCAATGATCCCAATATCAGCAATAGATATGGGATAGTTAAAAAGGCACTCAGTCATAACAAAGTAACAATGAAAGTAAGTCAATTGTGCATATACAAATTGATATGTGTTGTATGAATGATTGAAATGAATTAATTGTACTATTTTGAAATGAAAATGTGAAATAGTGTATTCAAATTATATTTGTTGAAGCATGATTAAAGTGTGAAATGATATTCAATGTTTGATTATATGATTTGACTGTAAATTAGATTGTGAACTGTTGTGTTATGTGATATGATTGAGCAAATCAATGATGATTCACTCACTGAGTTCATAAAACTCACCAAAATTGTAACGTTGTTTTTTAAGCTCAGAGGACATATCCAGTTAGACAAATTGGAGAATAGTCATGAAAATTATACATGAGTTAAATGTCGGAATTAGTTTGCACCTTCACATGTTTTCTGTTGTTTTATATTAAGAATGTACTTCGCAACTACTGTATAATGTACATGTATATTCTCTAATGTAAGGACATTCATGACTGGATTTGTTTTATTAATGAAATATTTTTAAATTGATTATTGATTTACTTATGATGTGATTACAATTGAAATGGGCCAAAATGATTATTGATTTGCTTGAGATGTGTTATTGCTTGAGACAACAATTTTATATGTCGCTTTTATAGGGCTGGTGCTCGAATGTCCTTAGGATGTACGGGCACATTCTTGGTGGAAGTGGGATGTTACAACAAGTGATCTAAGCCTAAGCACAACACACCATTAATAGCATACCATGATTGACAATGTTGAGAAGAAGAAAATCAAGTAGAAGAAGAAGTGCCTCCAATCCAAAGAAGAAGGCAATAAAAACCAAATCCAAGATATACAATATTTCATTCATCATTAGAGAATCTTAAAAATATGAAGAAGTTGCTAAAGATCAACTTTGGAGAAAATTCATAGATGAAGAAATCAAAATGATTGGAAAACTGGTATATGAGAAATCATGTAAAAGTTAAAAGAAAAAGAAGTTATTAGGCTAAAATAGATGTAAAAAATCAAATACAATGAGGATGAATCGTTTTATAAACATAAAGCTCGACTTGTCACCAAAGGGTACTCATAACAGCCAAGTTTTGATTTCAACAAGACATTGGCTCTAGTTGTTTGCATAGAAACAATAAGAGCAGTGTTGGCCTTAACTGTATAACCAAAGCTTCAAGTATATTAATTTGAATATTCAGTGCAAAATTATACAGTTTAGTTTTCTTATACAAAATATTTATCATATATTGAAACAAACATTTGTAAAATTATTTTAGGTTAATTTAACAAAAAACATTATACATAATTTATAAATTATTACATAAATATCTTAAATAGTAAATCTTTTTTCATTATCATTTCTAGTTTTCAAGAAAATAGCTACACATACTAGTGTCTCTAACAAAATATGACAAAATGTAATTCATAATTAAATGTTCTATTAATTTAAGTGTAATGTAGGAAATTTGGTGGACACTTTAGCTTTACTTGATACAAAATCAAATCTTATATCTATTATACAATTAGATTCAATGTAAACATAATTTTGTTATTTATACTTGATATAAATGCTAAAATATACAATAAAATGGGAGTTTAATTATTTCTTACTTGAAATAATAAAAATTTCTGTAAACTCACTTTCTCTAATAAGTTGGAGTCTTTTTTTGTAGAGAACATTAGATAATAGACTCTTACACTAAAATAGAAAAGGGCCATTAAAACATTTTATTGAAAGATGGGATTTAAATTAAACATCAATGATTGAACTTTTAATTATATACTAGGATCAAATGTTAGTAAAATAGATAGTTATTAATAAAGAGGTTAGTGTATATCCCTAACAATTTGATCTCAAAATTTTCTTTTTTAAGGTCAAACTTGCATATGTGTCTATTTATCATCATTTAACTTGGGTAAATATGCACATTCAAAAAATAAGAATAAAAAATATAAAGGAGAAATGTAAAAATAACCTGTTCTTTTCTTCTCCTTAACAAAATGGAAACTTTAACTTTTAGCTTATTTAATTAGGTTCTTGCTTTGTGACTCGAAGAACAAAACATTGTAGTTGATTGATTATCAGAAATAGCTCTTTACCTTGTCTTTATCTTTTATTCTCTAACAGAATCCTCACACCACATCAGAAATGAAATCCTCTTTAATTGCACTCAGTAAAGCTTGAAATTCATGATGGTTCAAATAAGAAACTGGAACCTTAAATCTTTTCTTCTCAGTTTCCCCAACGTAAACTACTAAGAAACCATTTGTTATATATAAACATCTTAAAGTAGATTTATTAAATTTTCAATTTCCATCTCTTTTAATGAATAGGTTTATTAACTTTTCAGTTTCTAACTTTTTTAATGAATAGATCTATTGACTTTCTATTTCTCACTCTTATAATGAATGCCCCCTTTAGGCAAGTACCTTTCCTACCCCTGCCCAGGGCTAGCACTACGTATTCTCCATCTTGAAACTCAAAAAATGTCTCATCTCACTAAGGTCCTTCATTTGAAAGCTTATACCTAGTTTGACTAATCCCATTTATGTCATTTTTAGTGATGATTAGATCATCCATCATACTAAAACAATTGTTACCCTTCCATCTATAAAATTTATGACTAAGTTGGAAAATATTGAAGACATTTTATAATTGCACTACATTAACTTTGATATCTTATACAGTAAGCTCGTGATGATTGCTTTAACCAAAAAGTGCAAAAAATTAATCTAAAAAGGTAAGAAATTGTGAAGAAAATTAATATAGAAAGTTTAGAAAAATGTGTAGAAAATTAATATAAAGACTCTAGGAATTATGTACAGTTAATTATGATAAATATCTCTCGTATTCAATTATCAATTCTAAGTCCAAAATGACAAAAAATAAGAAGTAAAATAAATATTAGGCAAAATATCTAGAATATTTATATGTCACCACTAACTTTCTAAGGTTATAAATAGGCCTAAAATATAATCTATTGAGATGAAGAAAAATATTATGAGTAATAAAAAGCTATAAAAATAAAGCTTTTTTTGTATATATGCTTCTATTTTTCTCTCCCTTTCTTAAAACCTAACAATAGTATCAGAGTAGTTTGGTCCTTCTTAATGACCTTCCTTACTCACCTGATTTACCAACCTTCAATTATACTTAAACCTTAATTCTTATTTTTAGTGAGCAAGAATATAATTGTTGGAACATCCAAATAAGGACTTTATCCATCTCACAGGACTTGTGGGATGTTATAGAGAGTGGTTACAAAGTCTCAACAAGCCAATAAGAATTGGCTACATTAACAAAAGTACAAAAAAAGGACTATAGGAAAAATAAGCAACATGATGTTAAGCCTTGCTATTCATCTAACAAAGAGTCTAAAAGGAGATTTTTCCAAGGATTATTCAAGCTAGCAATGCAAAAGAGGCATGTGAAATAATAAAAAATAAGTTTAGAAGTATGGACAAAGTAATATCCATCAAAATTCAATCCTTATGGAAAGATTTTGACACACTCCTAATATGGGAAGAAGAATTAATACAATATTTATTTCTCTCATATCTCTAATATCTTCAGTCAAGTTAAAAGTTAATGAAACACGAAAAAAAGATAGAAAGTAACACAAAGAATATCAAGAAATCAACCTACAAATAAGATTATATTGTGGCTGTTATAGAAGAATCAAAAATTTGTTAAAACTCGCTCTAGAAGAATTAATAGGCTTTTTAAAAGTTTATGAAGCGGGAATAAAAAGATTCGAGTAGTAACTAGAGCAAATATGCCAAAGAAAAAACGAATATCTCTAAAAAATGATGGAGATAAGGAAAATAGTCACAATAAAAATTCTCAAAGAAGAGGAGCGATTACTAATTATGGTAAGGGGACAGGGAAGTAAGGAAGAAATGATATATTAAGTTCGTATTGAGAAATGTGCAAGAAAAATATTCATAAGACAGAAGATTGTTTTTTATATTAACATAAAAGATTGTTGGCATAAATGTAAAAGGTGCAAAAGACACCTCTATTTTGAAAAAGATTAATGGTACTGAGAAAAGGAGGAAGTAAATTTCTCAGAAAATAATGAATCTTTTGATCACATAGTATACTATAAGTTATCTTCGTAAGAATTAAAGGACGTTTGGTACATTGATAATGGTTGTTTAAATCATATAAGAAAGCAAAAAAGTTGCTTTATGCAATTAGATGAAAGTGTTAAGTCCCAATTCATAATTGATGATGGAAATATACAAGCTATTAAAGGGAAAGACACTATTGTCGTTAGATCCCAATAAGGCAACCAAAAATAAATTCCTGATATTTTCTATATGTCTGGGTTTGCTGAAAATCTGTTAACTATAGGTAAGTTGATTTGTAAAATTATAAAGTCATCTTTGATGGAAATAGATGCATCATTATTGACAAAAAGAAAGGCCATGTCATATATTCTATCAAAATGGCCCCTAATAAAATTTTTCATCTAGAGATGTCATTCAGGAAAAAATGTGCATTGAGATGCAATAATATGGATGATTCCATATTTTGGAACTTAAGATATGGCCATCTAAATTTAAATGACCTCAAACTTTTAAAGCAAAAGAATATGATGCTTTAGGCTTCCTTCTATTTCTTCTGAAAACAAAGTCTGGAAAGGTTGCATTTATGACAAAATACATAAGATGTCATTTCTAAAAACATCTTTAAGAGCCAAAACTCCCCTTCAGTTAGTGTATATTAACATTCTTGGTCCATGAAAAACCATTAGTGCTAGATTTTGTTAATGATTACACCCTGAATTGTAACATCCCGTTTCCAGAGAACGGGTCGGACCAGAGAAACGGGTCCGAGAGTGGTAAATCAACACATCTCATGCT
>JANIIA010000026.1:256932-267512 GCA_027478495.1 Erythroxylum alaternifolium | reverse complement strand
AAAGTGTTTTAAAAAAAATCATACCGACTTTTGCAAAGTGTTTAGTGATGTGTTAAGTGATGTGACACGCCACCCTCTCGGGGCACGAATTTGGGTATCACTGTCGATATCGGGTTCGGGTTCAGCGGGAGTTGGGGTGTTACATGAATAATGTGGGTGTATTTCATCTAACAAACATCAAATACATTATCTTGTTTCTAGGAGTCAAGGCCTAGAAAAATATAAAGTAGGGATTCTCTCAAAATCTTGAGAATTGATTGTTGGGGAGAATTCAGTGATTATAGGTTCATTAATTTCTATAAGGAACAGGGTATCAGAAAGGAACTAACTATTCAATGTACACCATAATAAAATAATATTGATGAAAGGAAGAATATAACCATTCATAAGATGACTCAATCGATGCTACAAGGAAAAAATATACCAAAGAATTTATAGGCAGAAGTAGTTAATACTGTAATATAGGTTCTATCTTGTTCTCCCTTTAAGACAATCCTAGATATGATTATTTATAAAGCATGGTTCAAAAGAAAGCCAATTGTTTACCATCTTAAAGTCTTTATATGTATAGCGTATTTAGACATTCCAAAAGATAATTAAAAATTTTAAATGAAAAAGGAGAAAAGTGCATCTTCATTGGCCATAATGAGAAATCAAAAGGCCATCGATTTTACAATTTAAAAATAAAACAACTAATCAATTTAAGACATGTCATCTTTAATGAAAGAGCAAGATAATAATGGAATTGCGAAGCCACAAATAGAGTTAAGCTTTATAAAGAAGTCATCAAAGCAGAACAGAGGAAGTGAACCAAGCCCAAGCACACCATCACTATCATTAGCATAATACAATTAACAACATCAAAAAGAAGAAAATCAAGTTGAGGAAGAAGTGCCTCTAACTCTAAGAGAAAGGCAATAAAAACCAAATCCAAGATATGCAAATGTTACATTCTTCATTTGAGAACCTCAAAAATATAAAGAAACTATTAAAAAGAAAGTTTGGAGAAAAGCTATGGACAAAGAAATCGAAATGATTACGAAAAATGGAATATGACAACTCATGTAAAAGTTAAAAGAAAAAGAAGTTATTGGGTTAAAATGAATATAAAAAATCAAATAAAATGAGGATAGATCCATTTATAAACATAAAGCTCGACTTTTCATCAAAGGCCACTTATAATAGCCTGATATTGACTTCAACATGACATTCACTTTAGTTATTCGTATCGAAACAATAAGAGCACTGTTAGCCTTAACTACATAAAAGCTTCAAGTATATTAATTGAATGTGAAATTGTCCTTCCTAAATGGAGAAATTGAATACATGGAGTAACCAGAAAGGTACAAAATTTAAGAGAAAGAAAACAAAATGTATTGGTTAAAAAAAGGCATTATAGAAACTTAGATAAGTTCCCTAAGCATGGAATAGCAAGATTAACAGATACCTTGTAAAGTATGGCTTAATAAAAAAAATCCAAAAGAGCCATCATTACATGTGAAAATGTGAGCCAATAATTTCCTAATAATATGCATATATATAGATGACTTGATTTAAACTAGGAACAACACAAAGATGAAGGAATAATTTAAGAGTGCCACGATGCAAGAGTATGAAATGACTAATCTTAGACTCATAAGATACTTCCTTGGCATGCAAATAAAACAAGAGCCTAAATGAATCTTTATCTTTTAAGAAAAGTAAATCAATGACATACTAAAGAAATTTAGCGTTAAAAGACTATAAGCCACTTGCCATATATATTGAACAAGAATGATAAATAAGAGAAAGCTGATGCAACAAAATATATAAGCCTAGTTTTTTTACTAATCTACTTGACAAACACTAGAACAAATAGTGCATATGGTAAGCATTATCTCCATATTCATAAGTGATCCTAGCAAAGCACATTTTATGGCAGCCAAGAGGATACTAAGTTATGTCAAAGGTACAAGAAATTTATTATCATGTACAAGATAGAAAGAAATAATAAATTAACAGGCTATACAAATAGTGATTATGTTAAAAGCATAGATAATAGAAAAATCATAAGTGATTATACATTTTGATTACTACTAAAGCAATATTATGTGCATTAAAGAAACAAAAACTATTACACTTATCTTTCGCTAAAATGGAATACTTGGTTACAACAAGTGATGTATATGAAGATGTATGGCTCAAAAGAGTTTTGGAAGATCTACAACAAAACATGAAGGATCCAATAGTGATTCATTGTGACAATATGTCAGCCATCGCAATGATAAAGAATCTAATATTTTATGGGCAAGCAGAGGACATTGAGATAAGGCACCACTTCATTAGAGAGCTTGTAGATTAAGGAGAGATCAAGATGAAATTTTGTAAAACCAATCACCAATTGGCATATATCTTTACCAAATCAGTCTTAATAGAAACTTTCATTAAATTAAAAGACATGCTTAGAGTGCTAGACTTTTCTAGATTAAGGGGAAGTGTTGAAAATTAATCTTGAAATTCCTAGAAATTGTAAAGAAAATTAATCTAAAAATTTTAGGAAAGTATGTAGAAAATTAAACTAAAAAGTCTATGAAATCGTGTGTAATTAATTATGTAGATATATCTATCATATTCAATTGTGAAGTCTAAGTCTAAAATGATAAAAAGCTAGGAAGTAAAATAAATACTAGGCAAAATATATAAAATATTTTAGAAGTCACCACCGACTTCTTAAAGCTATAAATAGGGCTAAAATGTAAGCCATTGAGGTGAAGAAAAAAAATTATAAACAATATCAAGCTAAAACAGTAATGCTCTTTTTGTGTAAATCCTTCTCTTCCCCACTCATGCCGTTAAAATCTAATAAAAAGAATCTTGTTTAAATTACATACATATTTTGGATGTCTCACTTATGGATATTTGTAGTTGCTCCATGTATATATCTTTATCCAGCTCTCTATATAGAAATACATTCTTCGCATTCATTTTCTAAAGCTTCCATTTGGGGTTATTATTTGAACTCTTATTGTAATATATTTTTATTGAAATAAAAGTTTCATTATAATCGACTCCCTAATTTATAAAAAAATTATATACTACCAATCATACTTTGTATCTTTTCATTAGAGTTAGCACTAACTTTATAAACTCATTTCAATGGAATGAGTTTTGCATGTACGTTGTTATATCCTCCAAAACATTCCCTTTAAATGAACATAAGTTAATATTTGTTTGTGATATAGTTAAGATACGCTTACATTTGAGCATATTAAATTTTTACAGTAAGTCTCTTTGCGTATTGTGTTGATACATAAATAACCCCTCTCTTGTATTCTCCACCTTGACACTTAGAAAATGTTTAAGTTCACTAAATTGCTTCATTTGGAAAGCATAGAGAGATTAGTTATAGTTTGACAAATCTCATTTAATATTTGGTATTAGATAATGTGAAATAGATTTTTTTAAGCAATTAATTTTTATTAAATGAAAATAGAAAAATTATTACTCGTGATTTCTGTAATGGGATTTTTCTAAATTTAGCATACAAATTACTAAATTTAAATAAATTTCAATTATTCAACATTTATTTTAATTTTTTGGTAGGTCAAATATGAAAGTTTTGATAGACAAAACTATATGGGCTTGATTTCGTGGTGGAATTGGATATGTAAGCAAGCCTAATACAATAAATGAGTTTGGAAACCATAAGAACTGACCCTTTTAGAAATTTCCAACCTTATTCATCTACAAATTTAGATAGGAAGAAATAGGACAAAAGTAAGAAGTAAGTTTACTTTGTTAGTTTAAGCTGTTATGGACGAAATCATTTAATTCTAAAGGGTCTATAATCCGATAGTTGATTATCAAAAATAGGCTTATAATTAAAAATAGATGGTGTGGTACTTCTGGTCTTGTTTGTGAATTATACAAAAAAGTAGTTGAGGATAGAGAACACTTATTTTTTCAATGCAAATATACCAAAACCATTTAGACTAGAACCGTACATAACCTGGTAGATTATTATACATCCTATGACTGGTATGAGATCCTCAATTGATCACTAGTAAAGCTAAAAGTCAGAAGCACAATGGAGTGATCTACAAGACAGCATTCAACACGACTATTTACTCCCTATTGAAGGAAAGGAATAAAAGAACATAAGGGGAAGCCACAAACAAGCATCAATTAGCAAAAGTTACGATCAATTGGATCAGAGCTGTACTAATTGCCAAAAATGTCCACATCTCTTTATCTATAAAACAAAGAACATATGACCTCTGTAAACTGAAGTACCTACTTACTTTATAGATTTCTCTCTTTGAAATGATGTATTGATAAATAGTTTTTAGCACTTCTTGAAAAGGTTGTATGATGAATGTAGCTTTGTTATTGTTAATGACATTTTATTCATTTCTCAAAAACAAGTTTACTTTGCTATCATCCCAACTTACTCATTTTCATTCCTATTGCAAGTAGTTTTGTAATATCATGTCAATGAAAGCGAGTTAGTTTATTTCGATGTTTTTTTATTTATTGCTTTTAGAAATACTTTCTAAGTTATTAGTAAAAATGAATTCGTTAACGAAAAGCTTTCAATCTATAACACCTACGACTAAGTTGGAATCTACTAATGCCATTGTATAACCAAACTAGAAACTCTTATATTTTATTATCTTAAATTCCTGATGCTTGCTTTGTTAAAGAGAGAGAGAGAGACACTGACATCCTCTCTTAATAACTCTAGAGACTTCCCATTTGTCCTATTTGTATAAACAACATGTATTACCCAAACTTTCTATAATATTCTATAATACTATAAAAAGTGTAAGTTGGTTGTTAATTGACTTAAGCAAGCTCCATAACATGTGTGTAAGTGACCAACAATTAATTAATTGTGAGTGAATGAAAGTGAGGTGTGCACCGTGAATGTGATGTATATGTTAGTGTGGAGTGAAAAGTTGTGAGACTAATATTATTGTAAAATATGAAAATCAATGTATTATGTTTTGAGTTTTTTTTTCAATTGAGTCATCCATACGCTCCTATAAAAATCAACAAGTGGTCTTAGAGCCAAGTTGTTCTGCGATTGAACTGTACTATTAAGTTGTCAAAAAATTGTTATGAGAGAAATCTTTGCCAAAGATTGACAATGTAAAAATTCTTCCTACCTATAGTCTGGAACTGTAAATCTAGTTAGTATGGGACCAAATTAACTTGGTTAAGTGCAAGGCATCACCAAGTTATAATGGCAGATATTGCGAATTTAACAAATTCCTATTGAAAATCTTAATAACTCTAATTATAATAATTAGAGCTTGCAAATGCAATACTACTTGCTTAGATAAGACTTATGGAGTATTGTTGCTGGTGACAATACAACACTAACCAACAACGCAGAACAATTAAGTAAATGTAAGATTAAAGTCGGCAAAGCTATGTACGTACTTTCTAAGATATTTAAGGATGACCTGCCACACCGCATCAAGGATACAAAAACACCTAAGGGGACAAGGGATAGTCTAACAACACTGTTCCCTAGGGCTAGTGACGCAAAGCTTTAATGTTAGAAAATGAGCTCCTGTCAGTCTCACAACAAAATAAGATAGTAAGTGAATATTTCACAAAAGTTAAATCTCCTTATGAAGAAATTTTGAAATTAGATCTTTGAAATGTAATTATGGAGAATAGAATGAGGAAAATCATTATTCACGGCTTACGGCCAGAATATAATGTTATTATTACCACAACTCTTAGTTGGGCTAATGAACCAACCCTTATAGAGTTAGAAAATATTCTTATCAATCAAGAGACTTTAGACAACAAAACGTCTAAAGTCTTATTAAAGGATGAAAAGAAAGCCTTGTTTAGTAAGCAAAGGGCATATAAAGGAAAACTCAAAATTGTTAAGGGATGTGGTGATAATAATATAAAGAAGTCACGAGATTGTTGATGGAAAAAATAAAGAGAAAGATGTTCTTAACAAAAGGGAGCTCAGCAGGTTCAAAATAATGAAGACAAAAAGTACCAGTGGCAGAACAACCAATGCTACAATTTTGGCAAGAGAGGACACTTCACCAGGGACTGCTAATTCAAAAGAGTTGAAGTCAATGCTTCAAATTCCACCCAGAATGATAAAGACAGTGAAAAAGAATGGGATCTTTAACCATCTACAATAATATAAGAGAATGTAGATAACGCAACTTCTTACATGGATGAGCTAATGGAAGAATCTGCATTCATAAATATAAAGGATAAGCTAATTAACTGCAGTGATGATTGGATTATTGATTCCGGGTGCTCCAACTACATGACTGGAGATAAAGATAAATTGATCAATCTAGCTGAATAAAATGGAAGATAGGTTGTCGTCATAGAAAATAATTCTAAACTGCCAATCACTTACATCGCTCAAACTATAATAGTCCCTCAACACAATCCTCAGAAGGTGGAGTTGAGGTACATCTACCATGTGCCAGGTATGAAGAAAAATTTACTCCCTATTTTGCAGCCCACATCTTCGAGAAATTATATAGTGTTTAGTCCAAAAGATGTAAAGGTTTACTAAGTATCGAAGCCAATAAGTACACCCACCATAAAAGGGAAATGCCTGGAGTATGTCTATGCTATGACAGCATGAACAACATATGTAAATAAGATAAAGAAAAATGAGACACCTGATTTGTGGTATGTAAGGCTTGGGCATATGAGTTCTCATAAGCTGAAGGCAATAATGAAGAAGTCCTTACTTAAAGGTCTTCCTTAGCTAGATGTTCGTGATGGTACAATATATGCTAGATGCCAATATAGAAAAGCACATTAACTCCCTTATGAAGAATCAATATACAAAACTTAGATGATGCTTGACTTGATCCAGTCTGACATTTTTAGATGAGTGAAACAACCATCCATTAATGGATTTGAATAGATGATTACATTTATTGACGATTATTCAAGGTTTGTTGGGTTAACTTTATGAAAGAGAAGTTCGAAGCATTAATCAAATTTAAGGATTTCAAAGAAAGAGTGGAAAAAGAAGTAGGGATAGGAATATTATGCCTCCATATAGACAATGAGGAGAGTACACATCAAAAGATTTTTTTTAACTACTTATGAAAAACAAAATTCATAGGCAATTCAGTTGTTAGAGCACCCTACAACAAAGTGGGATCGCTAAAAGGAAGAATTGCTACTTTTCATAAACATGCAGAAGTATGTTACATGCCAAAAATGTGCCACCTAGATTTGGGGCCGAGTGTATGAATACAGCAGCACGCGTTACAACAGATTTCCTTAAGCTCGACTACAGTTTATCTCACCATTTGAAAAGCTATGGAATATTAAACCCATAGTTTGTCATTTTCGAGTCTTTGTTTTTGTTTAATATGTGTTTGTATTAGACCACCTGCGAAGTTGATAAAAATGCATTTTGATGCATATTCGTGGGATATGACAGTAAACAAAAAGGTTAGAGATGTTGTGATCCAATAATAAATTGATGCTATGTATCTAGAAATGTGTTGTTCGATGAGGCATCATTATGATGGTCACCACAAGCAGTTTTGTTACCTAATTCTGAAGCAATAGAGGAAAAACTATAAGAAAGACTTAAAGAGTTATCCGAGCTCGAAAAATCACAAAGTCAGTTGAAGAAGTAAGACCAATAGAAGAGTTAGTAGAGATTCGTAACATGTCATCAAGGAAAAACCCATAGAAAACCATAATGTATCGTACAACTCCTGAAGGAGAAAGATCAAGACAATTAGAAGAGCCAGAAGAATAAAAAGTTCTTTAACAATCTTTACATAGGTCAATTAGAAAAAGAAAGTCAAATCCCAAGTATGCAAGTGCAGGATTAACGAAAGAAAATGAAGTAGTTAAGCCAAAAATAAATGAACAAGCATCACAAAGCTTAGACTAGAGGAAAGAAATGGATGAATAAATTTAAGCATTAAGAGAGAATCAAAATTGGGACTTAGTGCCATAACCCAAAAATGCACAAACAATTTCTTACAAGTAGGTTTTTAAGGTAAAAAGATGACCTGACATAACAATTGAAAGGTATAAGGCTCAATTGGTTATATACGGGTTTTCTTAGGAGTACGAGCTAGACTATGATGAAACATCTAGTCTGGTAGCAAAGACCACAATACTACATGTCTTGCTTACCCAGCAGCTAATAAAGTTTGGAAACTTTAGCAAATGGATGTAAATAATGCCTTCTTGTATGAAGAACTAGACAAAGAAGTGTATATGGAGTAGGCTCAGGGATTTGAAGACAAAACTTATACAGGCTATGTATGAAACTAAAAAAGGCCCTTCATGAGTTAAAGCAAGCATTAAGGGCATTGTCGCACCCTACTTCTACCGAGCACTTACCCGTACATCCTGAGGACATTCGGACACACACCATATGAAAGCAATGCGCTAGAGTAGCCAAACAAAACTCATTGCAATTTTTTTATCTCAACCTTACACGTATTTTTTAGAAAAACCAATAATCGTTAACGATCCATTTTTATTAATAACAATTTCAATCACAATTGTCACAAACAATATACACATTGAAAAAAATTCCAATAATCATACATGCCTTTTACAAATTCGAAACACTTTCAGTCATAAGGTTATTACATATCAAGATTATTCACATATACATGAAATAGTATTTGCGGAATACAAACTTTAATACAAAAATTAACAGAAAATGTATGTAGACACCAACTAACCCCGACCTCTATCTCTTACTCAAATGAAGTAGCTAGACTCTAGTTGGTCTAACTAGGTGTCTCCCCTGAGCCTGAAAAATATGTTGCAAATTTTAGGGTGAGTTTTGCGAACTCAATGAGTGGACCATCCTCGATGGCTCACTCAATTAGATAACACATCAATTCATGTAATTACATAATTCACGTCATTTCACTAATCAACATGTTGAATCACATACACTTTACATTCACATAATTCATATTTCACATCAGAAATCATTCAAAGTATTCATTTTAATCATACATATCAAAAGCATATGCAATGCTCATAAGACTCACTTTCAATTGTTATTGTTATGACCGAGTGCCTATAAATGTTCCGTATATATTGTGGATACCAAATTCATTTATAATGGTCCCTTATTCATTAGGAATACAGGGCTCATTTTACATAGTGAGCTTAAAGCTCTTACCATATTCTGAGCTTTAAGCTCTTTTTCGGTGGCTACTCCGATCACAATAGCCTTTATATGTTCATGCATTCATGTAATGAAATGCCTCAACTTCACATATATCAATAAGTCATTTGTGTTCAATTTCACATTCACATTGATTAACATTTTTCATCAGATCGATGTCCAGAATTCAACAATAATGTTGATAATCACTTATTTCATTCACATTCACATTCAATGAAGCACTTCCTATGTTTTCACATTATCAAACTCAACAGATTATTTATGCCTAGAATTAACACAATCATATTCACATCAGAAGTAAATCAATACAGAAAGTTAAAACATAATAAACAATTAATTAATATCTAACAAAGAATTAATGTGAGATTACTAGGTCGACTCACAATACGCTCCAGATTAGCATTAGCTTCTATGTTTCGGAAATGTCTGGGCACCGACATTCAATCCTGTGTATCAACTTCATGCAATACATATTGTACACATATTACTAATTGCACAATCACATAAACATTCAATTATACACGTATATATATGTGTAACGTATAATGCATGCTCAAATTGACTATTCTGGGTATTTATCCTTTATCACATCACTTGATTTTTAACAACATCATTTGTGTGTGTCAAGCTTACTCTAGGTTCATGCCTCAAAGAACTTGGTCACTCAAATAACATAATTCAATCATTCATAATTTCTTTTCTAGTATTTTATGTTCACATGATATTCAGGTTCTCATTCATTCTTACCCAATACATATCATTCAATCATTCACTAAGGTTACCTTAGCTTCCTAAGATCACAAAATATCCCATTTATCATTCATCTTTACTTAACACTCATCATTCATCTTAATGGAACCGTATTAGCCATCATAGGTGCACCTTCATTCTCATAACATCCCAAAATTTCATATTTGAACACTTGATATACGACAACCCATTATTATGTTTATATCCTCAATTGTCACCCTAAACATATCACCTATTTTTATCTCTTATTTCCACATCAAACTCAGTACATTTTAAGCTCCATTCAATCATAAATGTATCATAGGAAAGCATTGATAGGTCCATAATCTATATATGTACATGATTTGGGACAATAAGAATAAATTTTGCTATGGATGTCAAATTGAGGTTATTTAAGTATAGTTTCGAAGAGGACTTCGAGTTCTACAAATTCTATGAAGACCCCAAAGTGAGATTTTGCCACTAAAAGGGTCAAAATCATAAGTTACAATAGTTGTCTTGTGAATGTCCACTAAACAGACATTTATGTCCCTCTAAACAAACATGAACAGAGCTGAAACACTGAAATTCTTGAGAAGGTCTATCTAACGTGTAACACCCCAACTCTCGCTGAACCCGAACCCGATATCGACAGTGATACCCGAATTCGTGCCCCGCGAGGGTGGCG
>JANIIA010000026.1:48635-72905 GCA_027478495.1 Erythroxylum alaternifolium | reverse complement strand
TAGGTTTAAGTCTTTACGTATGCATGGGAGTCTCTTGCCTGCGAATGGGCCAAGGAGAACGTGGACTGGTTCTGGGCTTGGAATGGCCAATAGGTACGAGACTGATCTTTGAAGATTGGACCTATCGGCCTGTGGGTCATTACGACTGGGCTCGGGCCCAGCACGACCGACTCGACCATATTTTAATTTTCATTAAGTCTATTGTTAGGTATTTCCGCAAAATAAAACAAAACATCAAAGTTGGATTTGATTTTTTAAAAAGTCGATAAGTTTAAAATATATGCAAGTGTTATTGGAGTCAATTATAAGTATTATTTTTTTAAGGAATGAATTCACAGTTTTGTATTCAAGACTTATTCGATTAAATATAGCATGGAGAGCTTGTTAGTTACCAGGGTTGCCTAGTTTGAAAAGATATTTAGATATTTAATTATGCAATTTCAATTATTCATATTTATGTGATTTATTAAATGACTTGAAGGGTTGTACTAAATAATTGAAATTATTAGTTATAATGCTAAGGATGTCATTCAAAAGTAGACCTTTCCGTATGATTAATGATATTAATGTAACTTATTAACATACTTAGTGAATATGATTATGTATCCAAATTAACAAACATATTGTCTTAAGTACGATTAATTATTTACTAAAGCATGTCTATGTTAACATTGAAGTTGGTTAAAATTATATGTTTAAGTACCACTTAATGATGCTCTTCAATACATAATCAAAGTTTAATGTTTGTTTAAATCTATTAAAATTATTCAAAGCGTTAATTTTATGAGCTTGTGTAATGTTTGCAGCTTCTACTAATATGTTTGCTTTGGGCAATGCATTAGTCAAGTTCAACAGGCTAAACTATATGGATTAGTATGAGCAAATGCAATTTTAACTAGGTGTTATGGATTTAGACTTGGGAATAGTTTTGGATGAAAAGCCCACAACCATTACTAAGACTAATATAGAAGTTGACAAGTTTTTTTGAGAGGCTTATGATTGATTAAACAGGCTATGTTTAAACTAGATGTAGATGACGATTGTTGAAAATGTTAAGTCATCAATGCCCAAAATGGATAGTGTAAAGGAATTTATGATTAAGATTAAGGAGTACTCCTAATCAGATATAACTAACAAGTCCATTTTGGGGAATTTGATGAGTGAGCTGATGACAAAGAAGTTTGGATGGTCACAACCCATTCGTGATCACGTCACAAGCATGGAAAATCTAATAGCTACGTTGAAATTGATGGGTATAGATGTGAGTGAGTCCTTTCTTGTTTATTTTATCATCAACTCCCTTCCTCCTGAGTTTAACTAGTTTTAGGTGAACAACAACACCCTTAAGGAAAAGTGGAACTTTCAACAAATTAAGGCTATATTAGTTCAGGAGGAATGGAGGTTAAAGAAGATGAAGGAGCATTTTATCCATTTTATAGAGGGTTGAATCCATAAGAAACGAAGGTGTTAATTTTGTAAGAAAGTTGGTCACTTCAAGAAGGATTGTCTAAAAAGAAAGGCATAGTTCAAAAAGAAAGGTATGCACTATGTTTTCAGTATATTTTGAATCAAATCTTATTGAAATGCCTAATAATACTTAGTAGTTATATTATAGTGCAACTACTCACGTGACTATGTTACATAAGGATTTCTTTCAATCAAACCCATAAATAGAACTGAAAAGTTCCTATATGTGGGGAACATAATGAAGGAACATTCAGAGGGAATTGACATGTACAAATTGATCTTGGAAAATAGCTATCATCTAGATCTAGAAAAGTGTTTTTATGTTCCCAAATGTGCTAGGAATTTAGTTTTTGATGGAAAGTTAGATGATATGTGATTTAACTTTATATTGAGCATAGTATATTCTGTGGCAACTTCCAATTAGTAATTGCTTCAATCTTACCAAGATCAACTCTAATTCCTTGAGAAGTGACAACATGTCCCAGAGAAGATACTTCCTGCAGCTAGAAATCACACTTACTTAGCTTAACATACAACTATTTTTCTCGCACAGTTTGTAACACAATTTGTAGATGTTGAGCATGGATTTGCTTATTCTTGGAATAGACTAGGATATCATCTATGAATACCACATTAAATTGGTTTAAATAGGGCCTAAATACCCTATTCATCAGATCCATAAATGCAGCTGGCGTATTAGTTAGCCCAAATAGGATTACCAGGAATTTATAGCGTCCATACCAGGTCCTGAACACAGTCTTTGGAACATCCACATCCTTTACTCGAAGTTGATAATACCCTAATCATACGTCTATCTTTGAAAATACTCCTGCACCCTTTAACTAATCAAACATATCTTCTATCCTTGGAAACAAATACTTATTCTTCATTGTAACCCTGTTCAATTACTTGTAATCAATGCACATCTGGAGAGTACCAACTTTCTTCTTAACAAACATAACTGATGCTCTCTATAGTGAGACATTGGGTTAAATAAATCCCTTATCCAGTAACCAATACAACTGAACTTTCAACTCCTTTAATTCTATAGGAGCCATCTTGTATGGTGCTATGGAGACAGAAGTAGTGTCAGGCATAAGCTCAATAGATAGCTCCTTTCCCTTTCGGGACTAAACTTGGGTAGTTCTTCAGGAAAAACATCCGAAAATTTGCTAACCACTAGAATGTCTTGTAGTTTAACACTCTCCCTCTTAGAATCAAGTATAAAAGCCAAATAAGCTTCATATCCCTTCCTAAGGAACCTTCGGCTTTACATAACAGATATCATACTACTCAGAAGACTAGTGTGGTTACTTTACAATATTATTTCAGTTTGATCGAGCTTCTTAAGCACAACAGTCTTAGCTCTACAATCAATAATTGCATGATGCTTAGATACATACCTAAAATCAAATTGAATTCATAAAAAGGCAATTCAATTAGATCCGTTACAAACTCACTACTTTGGATCAAAATAAGACAATTTCTATAAAATTGGTTAACTATCACACTACTACCTAGAGGACTGGTTACATGAATATCATAATCTAATGGATCTATAGGCATCTTTTTATTAGGAAATTCTCTAACACAGATATAAGAATGGGTTAATCTAGGATCAATCAAAGCATGCATTTCAAAGTCAAAGAGAGAAATAGTACTAGCAATGACCTCAAGTTTGTCTTGATCCTCTTGAGCTTTTATAGCGTAGGCCCGAGCTATAGCAGAAGGTGCAACAGGTCAGTTAACAGTTCATAAAATGGTACTCGGATCAAGCCTAAACTGGCCAGATCCTCCAAGTCCCCTACCACGTCCTCTATTTCCAATAGGTGCATTTGAAGCTTCTCCGCTAGCTTATGATGCCTGAGGCTAATTCGTATAACAATTTGCTACAAAATGACTAGTGTTGCCTTATTAGAAACATGCATCCATAGTCCTCCCACAAGTATCCAATGGTATTTGGTGCAATGAGAACACACCGGTGCACCAGAACTCAGCCCACAAAGAAACCCCTACTAGAATCAGTCGATGGAGGAAAGTCTTGTCACCTTCCTCTAGTAGCAGATCTTTAGGTGAATTCCAGTGCAGTGGAAGCACCTGTATGACTTCTCTTACCCAAGGATCGACCACCTCTAGCAAACCCTCTACGCTGAACTTTTTCTCTCTTAACCATCTCTTGCTTCTCTATTTTAATGGCAACTTGCACCAGTTGATGATAACTCACTTGTTACAAGAGAGTGAACGCCTCAATATGTTCATTAATTGAGTCGTTCAAGCCTTCCTCAAATTGTTGACATCGAAAATCCTCAGTAAGTATAAATTTAGGTGCATATTTGTTGAGTCGATTGAATTCTCTATCGTACTCAGCAATAAATAAATTTCTTTACTTCAAACACAAGAACTGCTTCCACCTCTGATTTTTATAGGTTGTCTTAACATATTTTGCTTTAAGCACTAGGGAAAAGAAATATCACGTTAGAGGTTCAAGCAGCTGAGGATACGTCAGAACAAATTTTCACAATTCATAGGCCATTCTTTGAAAAAAGGAGACAACATAGTGCACCATCTGTTCAAATGGGCATCTAATTTCATCCAACACCCATTTCACCTTTTCTAACAAGAACTCAACCTTTTTAAATTCATCCAAAGATGTACTGGTGAATTCTTCGGCTTCATACTTTCGTAATTGATCAATAGGAGCCTTGTTTGTAGTCATTTGGTTTAGTAAAGTCATGATATCTTGTGTCAATTTTAATAAAGCTTCCCCCTGAGCTGGAGTTGGAGGAGAATGTGGTGCTTTGGCTTCATTTCTATTTACCCCAGAGGGTCTAGACAAAGATGGATGAGATCGCGCAAGATTATTATTTTTAGCAACCTCATCAATAGCCTCATTATATCTCTCTATACTTGAATCTAGAACCAAAACATGGGACAAACTGTGTTAGGTTAATCATAACTCTTAAATCTATGTACAGGCAACTAGAATCACCTAAACCATGCTCTAATACCAAATTGTAATGCCCTAATACCCCCTAAGAGGATATACGAATACCACACAAAAAAACCTAAAACAAACTAAGACAATCCAAAAATCCCCATAAAATATGGTAAATGTACATCACATTTCATATGTCATTGTGGTTTAAACATGACATAATATACACATATCAAATCCATTCATTAAAAACAAACTTATCCTATATTATGGTTATTATAGGCCATTTACACATACTACAAAAATGTCTCATAATATTGAGCTTAAGCACAAAATCTCCCAAAAGCTAATACGTTCTTCTTTGGCCCTTGCGGTTGTCCCAACCTAACCCTACTTATCAAGATCTTTCTACGGTTGTCTAACATTTACATGGAAATGATTCATGACATATCACATAACAATATTTTATTATGCTAATCAAAGAGTATACTGACTATTAATTTTCATTAGAACATAATAAATATCAAAAGAATTGCCCGCTAATCTTTTCAAAAGTGGGTAATAGGAACATAATAGAGGATACATATGATTGGTATTTATAGAAGAGGCATGAATCTCTAACATAATAATAGGAACACAAAACCCCTCATGTTACACTCAAAAACTCAAATAACATATCAAACTTTCCATATCTTTTAAAAGAGTGTTTCAAAACCCTTATTCTTCACTCTACTTGCTTGCCTTCTTTGGTCTTCTCCTCTTCTATACACAATATACCAATTCAATACTCATTTTCAACAATCACAGATGCATAACAGAATCCTTTCTAAAGAGGAGATGAGGAAGGAGCTAATGTTCACACCAAAATATGAAATTGACTCACCTTAAACATCAAATGCACAAATTCCTTGTTTTTCTTTTAAGTCCCCTTAAGATATCAAATGTAACAAGATGTTGGATGAAGAGAGAAGCTCAAACTTTTTGCAAATTTTAGTATTGTCCGAACACCCCCCTCCTTGCATATGTTTAGGTAAAGCTTGGTGTGACATGCCACTTGGCTAAACCTTATGGTATGGGATATGACACATGGCTCAATCTTATTTGTTTTTCTACTTTTCACCTTTCAATAATTACAAAAATGACCACACCTTTGTCTTATTCTATAAAATTGCATGCCATCATAATACATTTAGCATTTTATTCCATGATTAATGTATATTTGTGCGTGTATAACACAATTAACACAAATTACCGAATTACCCCTGGCAATTCCATTAATACCAATTATGTCTTGAACTAAACATTCACTTTCCTAATTGTTAACACCCATTACATATACTTTCATGGACCTAAAAAGTTCTTACCAAGGTATAGTTTGGGGCCTCACATAATTAATTGGAACCACTTCAATTGTTACAGTTGAAACAAGAGAGGAAGTTGGGGGTCATCCCTTTGTCGTTAAAGTACAAACTTAGTCAACAAGGATTGATGAGGCAGTAACCATTGGGGTAGTTTCTATGGTCTAAAAGCATTATGTATTAACTGAGCATAACAATCAACTGGTCACTAATAGTGTAGATTTGAATTTTGAAAAATCAAAGAATATTAAATTCTTGTAGGCACAATACTCCAACTGATATTACTGCAAAGTTAATCTTAGCAGAATCTACTAGTCTAGAAGCAATCCAAAACGCTACTTTAACTCAAAAGTCATATGATGTTACACTTTTGGAAATCACCTTGCAAGCTTCTAGTAAATCTGATATTATGGCAGTCGACCCTACTTCTAATGCTAATCAACCGATTGTTGGGGTTAGATCCTCAGACAATATCTTAGATGAATACACTAATTCTAAAAGGATTATAGTCGAGCCTCAGTTAGAATCTTTAAATTTTGAATTATGTGTTAATCTCTCGAAATATAATAAGGTTGGCGATTTTACATTGTATAACAAAAGCTCAAGAAGAAAGTCAGTTAAAAGAAAGGGAAACAAAATAATCAAAATTTAGGGGCCTCCCCTACCAAGAAATCTGTAATACGGGAAGAAGTGAAGGAAAATAAGCAATATTTGATAGGACTGCTTGAAATAAGAATAAAGGAACCATAGGCTTTATTTGGCTCTAAGTTTTTGGGAACTGATTGGATGACCTTTTCTAATCGTAGGTCGCACTATAATGGTTAGATTTTTTATATATACAATTCTAAACTAATTAAAGTTAAGGTGATGGGAGAATAAAATCACCATATTCACTTATCTTGTCATATGAAAGGTATGAACAAAGTTTTTGTTGTCACCCTCATTTATGCTTCTAACTTTAGCTTCCAAAGAAAAAAACTATATATAGATTTACAAAGGTTGCAAAATATAATCAACTTCCTTGGATGGTGGTTGGAGACTATAACTTTTCTCTGAATTTGAAAGAAGTAGATAGTTATAGACAAACCAATCTTAATTCGACCAAAAAATTGTCTGACTTCTTAACATAGATGGATTTGATGGATTTAAACTAGACTGGTAGACTATTCGCCTGAAGTAATAAACAACAGGACAACTTACTAATTAGGAAAAAGTTAGACAAAGCATTAGCCAACTCCATTTATGTCTCTCAGTTTCCTAATTCCTTTGCTTACTTTGGTAAGAACTTAACGTCTGACATAGATGTTGGAATTAGGACATTGAGGGATTCAAATCCTATCAATTTACGCAGAAATTAAAGAGGGTGAGAAGTGCACTCAAGAACTTTATGTTAGAATATAATCAGAATATCAATGTCCAAGTTCAACGTGCCTGTTATGAATCTTTCTTACAATGTTGATCTTAGGCTAACTAAAATCAAACTTCTATAAGAATACCAAAAGCAATTGGGGCTTCAAAACTCTATACTCAATTAAAAAGCTAGGTTGAACTAGATGAAGGATGGTGACTCTAATAAGAAAAATTTCCACTCCACATTACTAGCTTAGAGGAATGTCAATCAAATTGCTACTTTACAAGAATCTCAGGGATAAGAATATGTTGAGCTATTTGGTTTATAGTCCTTAGCTAGGAATTATTTCTTAGAGCTGATGGGAGTTGATGATGTTGTTCTGTCAAGTTATAACAGCCAACATCTTTTTGATTGCTCAGTTGCTCAAGACATCAAGAAACACATAATATCCTCGATAACTATAATGGATATCAAAAGGACCCTTTTTAATTTATACCCTACAAAGTCTCCTGGCTCGGATGGTTTCCCTGCTCTTTTCTTTCAAAAAAAATGGGATATGACATGCGAACTGTTTACAAAGGTAGTGCTGGAATTCTTTTCTTCTTCCAAAATACTCTAGGTAATAAACCATACCTACATTTACTTGGTTCCAAAAAAGAAAAATCCACAGAGGATGCAAGATTTCAGGCCTATATCATGTTGTAACATCATCTATAAGGTGATTTCCAAAATGTTAGCCAAACATTTGAAAATGATGATCTTAAGAAATCATTAACACTGCATAAGGAGCTTTATACCTGAATGAAATATTGGCGACAAT
This sequence comes from Erythroxylum alaternifolium, assembly GCA_027478495.1. Classification (NCBI taxonomy): domain Eukaryota; kingdom Viridiplantae; phylum Streptophyta; class Magnoliopsida; order Malpighiales; family Erythroxylaceae; genus Erythroxylum; species Erythroxylum alaternifolium. The sequence continues at coordinate 64,974 of JANIIA010000026.1, read as the reverse complement.
ATTCATCTACTATAGGAGTTGATGAAAGAATAAAAATAAGGTAAGCATCTCAATAGTTGCTTAATTAAGATTGACTTCTTTAAGGCATTTGATACAATTAGTTGGAAGTTTATTGGAATATGTCTTGACACATTACTTCTACCGCACAAATTTGTAAATTGGATAATGACTTGTATCCAAACTCCTACATTGAGTGTGCTCAGTATGTAAGTGAATGGTTTCCCTGCTCAACCCTTTGAGATAACTCAGGTAATTCAATAAGGGGATCCTTTATCTGTATATTTATTTACTCTTGTGATGGAAGGGTTATCTAGACTACTTAATAAGTTGACTTCTTGCAATGGTGGCTTTCAACATCATTATAAATGCAATGCTCTTCACATTACTCATCTTATGTATGCCGATGATCTTATTCTTCTATGTAGAGCTGACAATTATTCTATCAACATCATGATGCATACTCTATGTTTATTGGTCAGGGATAAAGCCTAATATGGAAATGCTTATACTTATCTAATGATATGAGTAACCTATCTCATGTGAGAAGGCTTACAGGTATGAATATCCACACAACACCCTTTGTTATTTTAGCATTCCTATTACTTCCAACAAGGCCAAACTTTCAGGGCTGTCTTCCTCTCATTAAAAGGATCAAACCAAGGATCAATGCTTAGCAGAACATATTTCTCTCTTATGCAACTTGTACTACTCTCATCACCTCAGTTCTAAATAATTTACATATATATTGGACAACCCACATTGCATCACCTAAGAAAGTTATCAAAGAGATTGACAAAATCATGAAGGCTTTTTTTTGGACTGGTAAAAATGACAAAGCCAAGAATGTAAAAATCAAATGTAGTGAGATTACTATGCCTAATAAATGAAGAGGCTTAAGGATTATCTCTATATTAAATATACTGAAAGTACTTTTGCATAAGAGGCTATAGAGATTATATAATGACCAACATGCATTTTGGATTAAATCGATCCATGAATATCATCTCCAAAATAATAATTTATGGTAAGCTTCATACAACAGGGATACCTCTTGGATGCTTATATAAATGATGAAGATGAGAGACACTATATATCCCTGGATCAAGAACAACATAGGTAATGGCCATACAACTTCGTTTTGGTTTGATAATTGGTTGGATTTTGCCCCTCTTATATATAACTTTGTATTGATTCATTTGAGGAATAGATTACCCCAGAACCTAAAACTCGCATCTTTGATCTTTAATGGTGAATGGTATAGATATTGTAGAGGTTTTGATCTCCTTGTGCAATACTTACCTCATTTGAATGATGTGATGAATGATGATGAAATCATTTAGTCAATCCAAATGATATTTTGTTAGTGTCTTTATTTTCTATCTTTTTGTGCTTTAATTTTCTTTGTTCTTGAGATTTGAAGTTATACTTAATGGAAAGTAATCTTGTTTCATGTCAAGGTATATTTTGGAATTAAATAGAAAGAGTTACGATGATTTGGGATAAATGACCTAAACTAGGCATTAAACCTAATTAGACATGGCCTCATGCAACAACCAGTAATAAAATGACAGCGTAGATAGGAAGCTAAGAAAGACCAAAACGGTAGCATAAGAAAGAGCAAAACACGCCAGCAACACCAGATGAACGTAAACAACATTCGTTTAATGCAAGAAAGATCAAAACATAATGTCCAGGGAGCAGCACATGTCAAGTAAAATGACAACAACAATGAAGAAAACACAAGCTACAGTCGTGTTGAACTAGAAAGCTAGCATTAAATGCTAGTGTTTAACACAACTGCGAGGATTAGGTAGAAAAGAGGCGTTAATAGGAGTGATGGACCAAAAAACCTTAAACTTTATTTGTCCCATCACGCAACAGTAAAAAGGCAATAAGTAAGGAGGTGGGTTAGAGGCTTAGGGCTAGAGTAGAAAATAGAGAAGGAGTAGGCTATGTGGCTTGCAAGAGAAAGCTAGAGTGGCGCAACAATGAGAAGAGAGGGATTATGACAGAGAGAAGAGCAGCGTGAAAGGAAAAGAAGAGCAACGCCCGTGACAATCCAATGTTCGTGACAGTCCTAAATAGTTAGGAAAATTTGTGATGTTGAGTAACTAAACTTTTATTACTTGGTTTACAAAATCCTAGTTATTGAACTATAAATGTTGTGAGATTTTTGTTCTTTATTTCAATCGATTTATTAGTCAAGTATAAATTATTTTTCTAGGTTATTATTTGATTGTTTGATTTTATAGCTAGGTACGCAACTAGTTATGATTTTATTCAATTAATCAATAGATTAAACAGGTTGATGTTCAATTCTTTTAATCAAAAGTAGTGACTAGGATTTTTGTCTATTATGTTAGGGACATGATTCTAGGAAAAATAATTGTCTAGGCTAAATATACATCGTGTGTATGTTGTCTAGTTCGTCGATTTTCTTGATTCGTAAAGCTATTAATTAATTAAATTTGGAATCGTATCCATGCTATTGATTAACAAGGGTTAATTCAAATACATATTTTGGTTAACTAAATATAAGAGAATAAGTAAAGAAATTTACCACAACGAATGCTTAACTAATAAATTGGTTATTTTTAGTATCAATGATCAACACAATTTCAATAATGAAGGAGACCAGAAACCAAGATTTTTTCCTATTGATTGTTAGATTATCATTGTTTTGCTATTAGTTATTTTTCAATTTCGTATTCCATTTAAATTCTGTTTAATTCACAATTTTAAAACCCCCTTTTTATTATGTAACTATTAACGTCTGAATTCCTCGTGGGAGCGATCCCTAATTTCCACCACTACATTAATTTGTGTTGCAGGAAGTTGGTTTCTTTTTATATTTGGTTACAGACGATAGCAGTCACCAAATTTTGGCGTCGTTGTCAGGAAATTTTTGACAGTTTATATACGTTATATGTTCGAATCAATCTAAAAATTTACAGTACAATCCTAAAATTAAGAAAACAGCAAAGGCATTAAGAAAGTAGGCGAAAGAAAGACAACAAGTACTGAGAGAAGAAAGACAATGGGAAAGGAACATTGATGCAAATCGCACTTTACACCAACTGGCTGCTCCAGTTGAAGACTAACAACCTCACTGCATTAATTTTTTGAATTTGGGTGATAGTAACACTTTTGAGTTGAAGTCGGGACTAATTCACCTGTTACCCATTGTATGAGGCACATTAGGAGAAGATCCTTATAAGCACTTGAAGGAGTTTGATGTCGTTTGTATAGGGATGAAGCCTACTAATGTCACTGAAGAGCAGATAAAGCTGAGGGCTTTTTCCCTTTTCTTTGAAGGGCGATGCCCCAGATTGGTTATATTATTTACCTACTAGAAGTATTAGAACATGGGTAGAGATGAAGAAGTTATTTCTAGAGAAGTTTTTTCCAGCTTCCAGGGTTATCAATATCAAAAAAGAAATTTGTGGCATCCAAAAAAACACCAGGGAGTTATTATATGAATATTGGGAGAGATTTAAGAAGTTATATGCAAGCTGCCCCCATCATCAAATCAACGAGCAACTATTGATTCAATACTTTTATAAAGGTCTTTTACTAACTGAGAGGAGTATGATAGATGTTGCAAGTGGAGGAGTGCTAGTTGATAAAACACCAGTAGCTATATGGGATTTGATCTCAACTATGGCTTCTAGCTCTCAACAATTTAGAGCTCAGAATGATTATGGTTCAAGACATGTTAATGAGATAGGAGTTTCGTCGTTAGAAAGACGATTAAATGATTTGACTTCTTTGGTACGTCAACTTATGGTATCAAGGAAAAAGGAAGTTAAGACTTGTGGTATTTGTTCTATGGTTGGCCATCCCACAGATATGTGTCCCACTCTAGAAAAAGACCAAGTTGAAGAAATGAAGGCAATGGGTGGTTATTTGGGACAACCTCAAAGGAAGTATGACCCATTTTCAAACACATATAATCTGGGTTGGCGAGATCATCCAAACCTCCGTTATGGCAACAATCAGGGATAACAAGTAAGTTCTAATTTTCAGCCATATAAAGAACCTTATGTTCCTAGACAGCAACAACAAATGGAACAAATTTATAGTGAAAATAATTCTTTTGAGGACATAGTCAAGACATTGGCTACGAATACTATGAACTTTCAACAAAATACCATGAAATTTCAGCAAGATATACAAGCCCGCATACAGAATCTTGAGACTCAAATGAGCCAAATGGCGATTGCCATCAATAGGTTGGAGGCACAAAATTCAGGAAAGTTCCCTTCTCAACCTGAAGTGAATCCAAAGAAGAGTGCTTATGCTATCACACTTCGAAGTGGTAAAGAGTTAAAGGAACCTAACCCAAAGGTTTCTAAGCGAGAGGTTGAAGAAGAAGTAGAGAAAGAAGTTCCAAAGCAGTCACAAGAGAAAAAGGAGGGTGATTCTTGCACTGTCACGCCTAAGTTTAGTGTCCAACCTCCTTTTCCTAGTCGTTTTTCCAGGCAGCGGAAGAAATTCTAGAAACTTTTCATAAGGTATAGGTCAATGTTCCTTTACTTGATTCTATTAAACAAATTCCTCATTATGGTAAATTTCTTAAGGAACTCTGTAGCTTAAAAAGAAAGTTAAGTGGCAATGAAAATGTGCATCTGGGTGAGCATGTTTCTGCTGTACTTTAAAAGAAGTTACCTCGTAAATGTCTAGATCCAGGTATATTCACAATCCCTTGCAAAATAGGTAATCTGAAAATTGAGAAAGCATCGTTGAATTTAAGTGCGTCGATTAATGTTATGCTTCAATCTATTTATGAATCTTTGAATATGGGGCCTCTTAAAGAAATTAGTGTCATAATCCAACTTACTGTTCGATCTAATGCATATCCAAATGGTGTTTTTGAGGATGTCCTAGTTCAAGTTGATAATATGATTTTTCCTGCTAACTTTTATGTCTTACAGATAGGTAATGAAGATTCATCCACTTCAGTCCCAATTTTATTGGGAAGGCCATTTTTGAAAACTTCTAGAACAAAAATTGATATCTATGAGAGGTCTTTAACTATGGAGTTAGATGGTGATTTGATTAAGTTCAATATTTATGATGCCATGAAATTTCCTAATGATGATCAATCTTTGGTTTTTGTGAGTTTTCCTGATACTTTAGTGCAGGAAACATTCCATTTAGATGGATCAGATAAATTATGGACTGTATTGGAAAATACCTTGGATATTCAGGAAGGAAAAACACTAGCCAATTATCTTGCCATTCCTGAGGAGATGGATACTACTATCTAGATTTTAGAGTGGAGAAAATACGTGGAGGAATAGGTATGTTTTCTAGAGCTAACTAGAAATAATTCGAAGTTGTTGCCATCTCTTATATAGCCACCAAAATTGGAGTTGAAGGCTCTTCCAGGTAACTTAAAATATGTGTATTTAGGTGAGCATGAAACTCTTCCTGTTATTATTTCAAATAGACTAACATCTTTGTAGGAAACACAATTATTGGGTATGTTGAAAAATTACAAAGATGCTTTTGGATGGACTGTGGCTGATTTGAAAGGGATTAGCCCATCAATTTGTATGCACTGAATTCTATTGGAAGATGGAGCTAAGGAAATAAGACAGCCTTAACGAAGATTGAACCCACTAATGATGGAGGTAGTCAAGAAGGAGATTTTGAAGCTCCTCGATGTTGGAATAATCTATCCAATTTCAGATAATAAATGGGTAAATCCAGTACAAGTGGTTCCTAAGAAAACTAGAGTAACCATAGTGGAGAGCACTTCAGGTGAATTAGAGCCCGAGGGTTTGTACAGATTATAGGAAGTTAAATTTTGTTAATCGTAAAAACCATTTTCCACTTCCTTTTATTGACCAGATGCTTTAAAAACTTACAGGGAAACCTCATTAATATTGTTTAGATGGTTATTCAAGTTACCACCAAATTTCTGTTGCACCAGAGGACCAAGACAAAATGACTTTTACATGTCCTTTTGACACCTTTGTGTATCGAAGAATACCTTTTGGACTATGTAATGCACCTGCCACATTTCAAAGGTGTATGGTAAGTATTTTCTCTAATTATGTGGATGACTGTATTGAAGTTTCTATGGATAACTTTATCGTTTGTGGTGAGTCTTTTGATACTTGCTTGATTAACCTTGAAAAAATTTTAAAACGTCGCATTGAAAATAACTTGATTCTAAATTATGAAGAATGCCATTTTATAGTCGATCAAGGGATAATTTTAGGCCATGTAGTTTCTTCTAAGGGAATTGAGGTTGATAAGGTTAAGATAGAAATCATTAAATCTCTTCCTTACCTCATAAGTGTATGGGAAGTTCGTTCTTTTCTTGGACATGTAGGTTTTTATTGACGCTTTATTAAAGACTTTTCGAAGACTACTCAACCCTTATGCAAGTTACTTCAAAAAGATGTGGATTTCAAGTTTGATGAAGCATGTAAGACAACATTCGATGAATTAAAAGAGAAGCTAATTTCTGCTCCAATAATCTAGCCCACAGATTGTAGTCTCCCGTTTAAGATAATGTACGATGCAAGCGACTATACATTAGGAGTTGTTCTAGGGCAAAGGATAAACAGAGCGCCGCATGCGATTTACTATACGTTAATGATGCTAAATGACACCCAGAAAAACTATTCAACAATAGAAAAAGAATTATTGGCTGTTGTTTTTAGACTATAGAAGTCTCATTCATATCTATTGGGCACACGTGTCGTAATTTATTCAAATCATACTGCGTTGAAGTATTTGTTGTCCAAAAAGGAAGCAAAGCCACATCATATTCATTGGATTCTACTACTAAAAGAATTTGATGTGGAAATGATTTTATCATTGTACAAATATATGTAGATGATATCATTTTTGGTGCTACTTCTAAAAAATTATTTTCATATTTTGAAAATATTATGAAAAGTGAATTTGAAATGAGTATGATGGGTGAATTAAAATTCTGTCTTGGTTTACAAATTAAACAAAATGAAGAAAAGATTTTCATTCATCAACAAAAGTATATTAAAGAACTTTTAGTGAAATATAAAATAGAAAATGTTAAACCTATGTCAACTCCTATGCATCCGTCAATCGTCTTAACCAAAGATAAAGTTGGTAAGAAGATTGATTAAACTCTTTTTAGAGGAATTATTAGTTCTTTGCTTTACCTAACTGCAACCAGACCTGATATAATGTTTAGTGTTTGTTTGTATGCAAGATTTCAAGTAGATCCTAGAGAATCTCATTATATTGCCATTAAAAGAATATTGAGATACTTAGCAGGTTCTACTGATCTATGCTTAATGTATGAAAAAGGTAAAGATTTCAGGTTAATTGGTTACTGTGATGCTGATTATGCTGGAGATAGGATTGATATAAAGAGTACAACTGGAGGTTGTCACTTTCTTGGTCATAATCTAATTTCTTGGCCAAGCATGGGGCAAAGTTCAATTGCTCTATCTACTGCATAAGCTGAGTACATGTCAGTTGCAAGCTGTTGTTCACAGATATTATGGATAAAGTATCAGTTAGAGGATTATTCTATCCAAGAAGATCAGATTCCAATCTTATGTGACAACATAAGTGCTATCAATCTCTCAAAGAATCCAATACAACACTCAAGGGAAAAGCATATTGAAGTTAGACATCATTTTATACGAGACTATATACAGAGAGGGATCATCAATTTACAATTTGTTGAGACAAATCAACAATGGGCAGATATCTTCACCAAACCCTTAAGTGAAGACAAATTTAAAGAAATCAGACGAAATCTGAATATGGTGATGTTAAATGACCATTCGTCTGAAACTACATGATCCAGACGATTCGTCCTGAAGAACCTGAAAGTCGCAAGTTTTCAGACCAAAGAGTAATGCTAACTTTTACTCGGTAGTTTCAACTTCATAATTATCGGTGGATTAGTTGAAAACATTACAAACGGTAACTTTTCAAGAGTGTATATAAAAAGAGCAATCATTTTAAAATTTGTAACACTTTACACTCTAAAATTTTCGAGAAAAACTTCGAAACCAACTTGTTCAGAGTGTTCTCTACAAAGACGATCCAATGCTCTATTCTAAATATCAAACTCTTTTCATTTCATTTCATATGTTTCTCTTAATATTTTCTATATACTAACCTCGCTTCTGAAAGCGAAATACATTTCTTTGTTTAGTGTTTATCTTTTACAGATTAGAAAATGCTGAAATCTCTTGTCTATAGAAGACCCGTCGATTTCACTTCCTTAAAGAATGGTCGGATAAATATCAAACCTGAGATTGAAGCAGTTGGATAGAAGAACTTATTCAACATCCGAGAGCTGGTGTATCTAAATTAAATATATGATTTCTAGAAGAATATGAAGGTAGTAGACAATACCTTAGTATCGATGGTAGATGGGTTTTCGGTAATAATCACACAAGATTCCGTGGTGGAGGCTATTGGGTGTCCAAATGAAGGAGTAGAATTTTTCAACAATACAGATTGGATTGCTCAAAGTCATATAGATGAAGCCATCACAATCGACAACTATATGGATTCAGTAATCCAGGAGTTAAGAAGTCTTCAACCCTCATTTCGATGGCTAAGGTTCTTCACTCACTTCTTCCCTATTATATCCTACAGAGAGCAGGATCAAAGGACGTGGTGACAGTGAATGATGAACACTGTTTGTTTCATCTACTCACTCACCAACTTGTTAATCTTTCGTTTTTTTATTTTAAAGTACATGATAAAGGCTAGGGAGGATTATCATCAAAAGAGTGGTTCTTTACCTTATGGTATGCTGTTAACAAGATTTTTCAAAGCATCGAAAATCATACTTAATAGAGGAAATAGAGTAAAGCTGGATGTTAAGAGTGTTATCAATGCCTCTAATATTCACAAATAGGGATCAAGACTGAAGCTAAAGCAGATGAAGATTTCACACCGAAAGCATAGTCTAAGAGGGAGCTTTCAGTAAGACGAAGTAAGAAAGGAAATGTTCCGTTTGAAAAACAAGCAACACCTCGATCGTCTGAAAGAATATCAGTAAAGGTAAAGGTGGAACAATCGTGTGATAAGCCGATACAAGCCAAGACGATTCCATATAAGAAGGAAAGCAAGGTTCAACAACCAACTCACTAAGTGTCTTCAAAGAGGAAGGTTGAGATGATCCAATCAGAAAGGCCCAAGAAGTCAAGAAGGTCACAAAGATTAATGACCTTACGACAACAAGAACAGAAGAAGCAAAGAGTTCTAATTCTTGGTGCAGACTCTAAGAGTGAAAAAGAGTAAGAGAAACAACAGCAGCCAGTCAAACCAACAGTCTCCATCCCTCAGATTCAACAAGAACAATCATCTGAAGAGATAGAGATAAAAAGGAATTTAGTGTTTGAGAAGAAGAAGCCTCAACAACAACTCCCTTTCAAACCAGTAGAAGAACAAAAGAAGACGAAGCCTATTCAAAAAAAGAAGGTTTCATCGACTGATGTTCCATAAAAGACACAGACTGTTGAAAAGAAGACAAAGACACTGTCTGAGTAGAAGTTAGTAACGTTCAACGCTCCTCAACCGATAAAGAAGGAAGATTTAAAGATGAAGGTCATAGAAAATCAACACTTGATCACAACAGAGGTTCAATTATCATAAGAGAAACTACTAAACGGAAAGTTAAGGTTCAAGTTGAACCTATAACAATAAATGATCAGATGATACATCTTCTAAGTCATGAAGAATGAAGATTATATAGTATTATGCGAGATGAAAAGGCAATACCATATCCATTGAAGATTACGAAAAATCCTTATACAATCTATCCAGTGATAAGCAGAATGACAATCAAGATTGTACCAGATGCACAACTTGGAATTCCAAGACCGATAGCCAGTAAAAAAAAGGGAAGAAGAAGAAGTTTCATGAAAGATGAGAAGTTGATCTCACAGAAGAAGAAATTCAAGAAACAGTAAAGAACATAGATGATTTATGTCACGCAACTCAACATGTAAGCATCTATGTATCACATCATATATCAAAGGAATCAGGAAGTAATTTTGGAGCATCTACTACAGACGAAAGCTTCAAGGTAGTTGGCTCAATATCAAAGGGATGGTATGAAATTATCACAATTGAAGGTATCGTTTTTAACTCAGAAACCTTTGCGCATTTGCTCATTCATTTTAAACCCTTAGGTTTCATTCCTTCAGTTAAAACTATTTTCCACCTTTTAGGGCAATCGATTTACACCTTTTAGGACAACCGATCTACAATTACTCAAACTTGATGACCTTGATATCCCTGTTGAAAAACATCCTTTCAAAATACCCTCCATTAAAATCATCGAATTAGATGATTCACCTAGAAAACCATCTATTTTTGAGTATATTCATCCATTTAGTGAAATGCTACAAGATCCTACCGTTAATTCGAAGCTCTTGAAGAATTTCATCAAATGGACTGAAGCTAGTTACAAGCAGATGAAAGTTCATGAAGCCTTAGCTAAAAACATTGAGAAAATCAATACTATGGTTGATATACTAGGTGATGCAATGGGTGATCTTCATGAGGAATTAGCACTTCTACGTGTTTCTATAGAAGAAGACCTCAAGACGATCCACACTGATCTTCAACAAATGTTTTTTGAAATTTTGAAGCGTCTAAAATAAGCTATCTTTTTTATTAATAACAAATAGGGGGAGATAGATAGATAGATAAATTGACAGTAGAAAGGAGTTTTGTAAATATCATCTTTGTATATTATATCTTGCATTATTTGTCTAAATATTATTTTTTATCTTCCAATATTATGATTATTTATTATCATTAAAAAGGGGGAGATTGTTAAGTCAAGAAGACTTTACTTCTTCTATTGATTTTGATTAAAGTCAAATAATAATAATAATAGAAGTGTGTGAATTGTTTTAATGAATTCGTTAAGTGCGCAAATAAATATAAGTGGCATAAATCATCAAATCAAGATGATACTTTAGTAAAGACTGAATAAGACGGATCAGACGAAGTGATCAAGTCTAAAACATCAGATGAAGCATACGAATCTAAGCAAGTCGATGTAATTGAAGAATGTGCTAAGAACGTCAGTTAGTTAGAGTTGGTTACAAGACTCAACTAATAACAAACTTTATAAGACTCAACAAGCAGATTTCACAAGAAGACCGTTGGAGACTTAGGCTATAAATATTAGTCATAGTTGTAGTCGTAGACTTAAAAATTTTTAATTTTGCATGTACGAAAATACTTAGAGAAATTCTGTGCTCAAGTGCTTACGCTATGAAAAACATTCTGAGAGAAAAGAAAAAAAAGAAAGAGAGCAAATACATCTGTAACGTGAGTGTGAAAACTCAAACAATATCTTTTTGAGAGAAAGGAATGCTAGAGCTTGAAGAGGCTAAGGAAGTAGATAAAGAATACTTTGTGAAAGAGACCTGAAGAGGCTCTGCAAGTGTAGAAATAATATTTATAACATTGAAGGAGATAGTGAAATCTCAGACAAACTCTGAGGACTGGACATAGCTCAATGTTAAAGGTGAACCAATATAAATCGTGATGTCATATTCTCTAACTCTTACCTTTTTAATTTTCTTTTTGTTAGAAGAATAGATACTAATTTTCGCTATTACAGTAATCATCAAATCACGTGTATTGTTTAAACTTGTAATTGTCTGAATTTGTCAAGAAAATCAAGAAAATTTTAAAGATTTATATCTTAAATGATTTAACACAATTCAACCCCCCTTCATGTGTATTTTACATATTATATGTGATTTCTATATTAACAAGTGATTTACTTTAATTATTTGATTGTTTGATTTTACAGCTAGGTGCACAACTAGTTTGTGATTTTATTCAATCAATCGTTAGATTAAACAGGTTGACGTTTAATTCTTTTAATCAAAAGTAGCGACTATGATTTTTGTCTACTACGTTAGGGACATGATTCTAGGAAAAATAATTATCTAGGCTAAATATATGTATGTTGTCTAGTTCGTCGATTTTCTTGATTCGTAAAGTTATTAATTAATTAAATCTGATATCGTATCTAGGTTAATAAGGGTTAATTCAAATACATATTTTGGTTAATTAAACACAAGAGAAAATAGGTAAAAAAATTTACCATGACGAATGCTTAACTAATAAATTGGTTATTTTTAGTGTCGATGATCGACGCAAGTTCAATAATGAAGGAGATCGGAAACCAAGATTTGTTCGTATTGATTGTTAGATTATCATTGTTTTGCTATTAGTTATTTTTCAATTTCATATTCCATTTAAATTCTATTTAATTCACAATTTTAAAACCCCCTTTTTATTGTGTAACTTCTAACGGATAAATTTCTCGTGGGAACGATCCCTACTTTTCACTACTACATTAATTTGCATTGTAAGAAGTTGATTTCTTTTTATATTTAGTTACAGGCAACAGCATTCACCATACTTTTTCAAACAAATCTTGCCATCTTCTATTTACCAACAATCTCCGTGAGGTCTTTTGGTTTAATTTACTTTGGAGAAATACATTGAATCCAAAGGCTTTTTTCATTGCTTTGTTAGCAATTCGGAATAATGAAAGCGGAGAATCTCCCAACCTATAACGATACTTGTAAGGAGGAATAATGAACGAGGAGAAGTAATTTCTAGTTTGGTCCCATAACTTATGCACCGATTTTATTTTATTTTACCAAGCAAACATCATATATTTTATTGAACACTGTGAGCAACCTTTTGTCTAACGGACAAGCGTTATGATGAATTCCGGCAGAAGTTGAAGCGCGGTTTGGCAATGACGTGCAGAGGAACTGTCCTCCCTACAGCGAGCCCAAAAAATTCTCTATTATCTATATCTTTAGGGCTCACACCAGGAGGGAGCTCCCAGTCAAAGCTGTACAGAAGTTGAGCAAGACCAAGTTCCATAACGGCTGTTCCGAAACTTAATCCAGGACAGCCTCTTCTTCCTGCTCCAAAAGGTAGGAGCTCAAAATTCTGCCCCTTAAAGTCAATACTACTACCCATAAATCTTTCTGGTTCGAATGTCTCGGGATTTTCCCATATCTTTGGGTCTCTTCCTATTGCCCAGACATTGAGGTAAACCCTTGTCTTAGCAGGAATGTTGTACCCATCAATAACAGTATCTTCTATGGATTCTCTGGGAATTAACAAAGGACCAGCAGGATGTAAACGGAGAGTCTCTTTGAGAATAGCTTTCAAGAACTGCAGACGTTGTAAATCACTATCTTCCACTTTTCTTTTTTCTCCAACAACAGCGCTTACTTCGCCTTGTGCTTTTCTCAAGATGCTAGGATGCATAATCAACTCTGTCATCGCCCAATCAAGTGTTACGAAAGTTGTATCGGTACCACCAGCAAACATATCCTGCACATGCGTTAACTTAGTCAGTGAGAGAAGTGATGAATCGGTAATTTTTAGTGTTCAATCCAAGTTCTAAAATTGAAAATGAAGGGTTCTAAACTGACCAACATGATGGCTTTAATGTTGTTCATATTAAGAGGCATTTCAGAAGATCCACTCTTCTGTATATCGAGTAAAATATCCACCAGGTCCTTTCGCTCCTCATTCTTTGTGGCAGAATATAGGTGTTCACTGATTACTTCATCAAAGAATTGGTCAAACCGCCTGAATGTGGTTTGGAGTTTTGATTTCATGCTTGTTAAGTTTTGAACAAACCCTAAAGAAGGAAAATAGTCTCCAAGACTGAAGCCTCCAAGTAACGTTAGGAAATTGTGAAGCATGTCATGGAAGCCATGCCTATCATATTCTCCGGCTTCCGAAAAATTCTTGCCAAGCACAACTCTACATATGACGTCATTGGCATATAGTCCAAGCAACTTGCTCAGATTTACAGGTCCAGGATAGGGCTCCGCAATCCGACTCACCAAACGGGCTACTTGTTCTTCTCTTACAAAGCTAAATGACCGAACACTTTTGGCACTAAGTAGCTCAAGATTGCAGATTTTCTTTATGCTTCTCCAGTAAGCATCAGAAGGAGCATATGCTATATCTGTGCATCCATAGAATAGGCTTTTGGCGGAGACAAGTTTGGGACGATTAGAAAAAGCGATATCGTGGGTTCCAAGTAGTTCCTTTACCAATCTAGGGGAAGACAACACCAAAGTTGGGATTTCACCAAGTCGTAAAAACATTATTGGACCGTACTTCTCCGCCAGGCGGTGGAGAGATATGTGGGGCATGGTGCCAAGCTGATGGAGATTACCGATGATTGGTAACTTCGGAGGGCTTGGTGGGAGATTTAGTTTTCTTTTTCTGAACCTATCCTGCAATACAAACTTTAGCGTGATTGCTAGTAAAACTGACGCGAGAAGGTACAAAATCTTCGTGCTGTGGAAGTGGTTCAGCCATTGAAGGAAAGCCATTCTGAGTCTCCACTACAAAGTTTTGCAAGTAAATTGGCGATTGAATGATGCCACGTTTGTTTATAAGCCACCTCCATTGTCTCGTGAAAAAAAAAAAAAAAGGAAAAACGTGCGTAAGGCAGTCAGGCAGTGATCTGAGGGTATTAGTCAATATTAATACTATAAAAATAATAATATATTAATAGTAGAAAAATTAAAAATATTACTTTATAAATGAAATTTTAATTATTTAATAATAAAGAAGATTAAAGGTAACTAATTTTTTAAAGAGCTAAAGATAATTGAATGAAAATTATGTAATTGGTCTTAAGAAAAAATATTATAACGATAAAATTACATATTTATAGATTTTTAGGTTGATAATTTTAAATTATTTTAAATATAGATACAATTACTTTTCTTGCTCTATATACACTACACAAATGTCAAAAACAACGTAAGATGTTATGTAAAGAGGGTAATCACATCATTAAGATTTATTTTTATTATTTTATTTTGTTATCTTTTTCATTTAAATTAATAAGTTAGGTTTTCTAAGAATAATGAACTGAAATAAAAATTTTAAAAGAATTGATATTTATATAAAAATTTTAAAAAATAGCATTAAATTATTCATTATTCCTTTGAAGAATTACCTACTTTTATCCCTTCTAAAACTTGAATTGTCACATTAACCTAACTAGTAAATTCGTTTAATAAAAATATATACAATTTCATAATATTTGAATTTAATTGGAACAGATCCCCTTAACATTCCAAACGAACAGCTTATTATTCCTAGTATGAAGGTCAGTATCAAGTTATGGGAGCAAGAGACATTCACGATGGTTGAATTAAGAATACAATTATGGTAGAATTTAAATCTGGCTAGAGAGGAGAAATATTATTCTATTATCATTTGAATATGAACTTTTCTCAACAAAAAAAAGTCATGTTTTATACCTTCTAGCCGTTGTGTTATTCACTCAATTTTCATGTTGATGTAGCATCTTATATTTTTTAAACGTTTTCAACAGACTACCTTCCATCAGTTGCATTATTCATGCAATTTTCATATTGATGTAGCATCTAAGCATTTTTTTAAATTGTTTTCAACAAACTACAATTGAAAATCCTTCTCAAATAAGTAATAAGCACAAATAAACGGCACTACAAGAAAAGAACTCTTCTGTGACGTTTCAAAAATGTCGTATAGGTAAAAAGTTTTTGCGACATTTTTAAAAAAATGTCATAAAAAATACTGGCATTCTACAACATTTTAAAAAACGTCACTGGCATATTTCAAGATCGGTTTCTAATAATCCTGAGAAATCTGTTGTTTACGGACGTCCATCTGCAACATTTTATTTGGGCTCAAAAGTATTCATTTTTTCCAATATATGCATTGCATGAGTAGAAAGAACTATTACCAATACAGGCCAGAAGATTTAGTTAATTACATTTATCATTATCGTTATACACCCTAAATAAAACAAATTTCGTTCCTTTAATTCATAGAATACTAGAACACAAGTCACTGAGACTGTTTATATTCATTGACAAGTTGTGCGCGGGTGATGCAACCCCTGTCATTTCGAAGCTATGACTTGTCACTCAAATTTCAACTCATTACCAATTATGTTGTCATTTCTTACCAGCTATATCCACAAAAGTTTTTAGGGATGTGACGTATTGATAATAAGATATGAGACCTAACAATCAATGTTGCGAATATCGTACCGGACTTGGTACCGGATTGAAGTCTGGAACGATACTGTACCGGTACCGGTTAATACCGGGTACCGTTTCGGGCAATTTTTTATATTTATGAAATAGTCCCTGAAATTTTAAAAATTTGCAAAATAGTCCACTGATATATTGTACAGTTATATACTGTACAGTTTTCTGTTTACAAGTTTACATCAACCCTATTTTCAAAAATCATAATAACAAATAATAATCACAATTAGTAATTTAATATA
>JANIIA010000024.1:10558-53706 GCA_027478495.1 Erythroxylum alaternifolium | reverse complement strand
TATATAATTTTCATCTGAACACCTTCCCAATTTCACTTCTTATAGTCTCTAAAATTTTTTCCTAAAAATAGAACACATCTGAAGTCTTATTCCCTTAATAGTTATGGTAAATCAGATATATATCTCAAACCATTATAAATTTACCTAAACTATTTTGGAAAATATTACACAACATCTAAAGCTATAAATTTCATGGTTTAACAAATTTCTAAATCAATTCTCTAGACCATCAAATTGCAAGTACAATCTCGGACTCAATTTTAATCTTACTAGAGAGACCATTCTTTAAAATTTAACCATATCGCCTAACATGTCAAATCTAGGCACCTTATCTGATGCATTTGGGTTTTGTGTGAATGCAAAAGATGTCTTGATTTTGTGTTGTTATTTAAAATATTCTTATAATCATTGATGAATTTTTACATTCTTCTTTAATAATCTTAAGTATTTACTGTATGTGGAATGAGTTTGAGATCTTATGGATGATTTGAGGCATAATTAAGTTCCGAGGATGGTATACAAACTGGAAACCCATGATGCAGCTCTCGTGAGACTTATCGGTGAAAAATTCCACAAGCCTAAAAGTCACAATGAGAACTTGCTTTCTTGATTCATAGGTGTAAACAATGCCATGTACTATAATATTGAAATCAATTGAAGGTGATTAATTTAAACATAAATACTTCAACTTCAATGTGATTAATTCAAACTTAGTATTAACACAAGAAATCCATAAGTTTAATAAACAAGACAATTCGGGTCAAAATATACCACCAAAGAAAAAACAAGATATGATATAACCAAGGTTCAGACCACAATTTGAAGCTAGTTATTATCCAGGTGAAGCATCACATTCTGCAGCTGTAATCGAATCAAATGCTATACCTCTAGCTACTACACTTGTAGATGAAGCATCACCTTCCATACCTACTATTACACCATCCACCACTCCTATACCGACAGAAATATCAACGGTAAACGATGCGGATGAAGGAGATGGCCTCCAGCTTGGAGCTGAGGGAGTTGATGGAAGAATTTACATCAGAATTGTCAACAATCTGTAAGTGAAACTACATGAAACACCATATGTTTATAATTAAGTTATAGGTTTAAATTTAAAAATGATATAAAATTAATTATTTTTATATTAGGTTGATTCCGTTTAGACCATGCTCAAGAAACATGGCATCCAAATTCAAAAAGAAGATTGATCTCGAGGGTTATATATGGAAGAATATCTCTCAGGCGACAAAGAATTTTTATTATCAGGAGTTTGAGGTATAAAAAATATATTTTTATATTTTTAATTAATTTTTATACATTAATTAGATAAATATTGTAGATTATAAGTAATTATCGTATGCTTTTCCTTTTTCAGAAAGATTTTTTTAAGATTCTAAATTTGATGCAGTCATTTATAAAGTATGGGAGAAACGAATATGTACATGTTATTGAGACTTTGTTGGTGCGATGCACAAGACTGACATATGACTGCCTTATATTTCTGAACCAATATGGAGTCGTTGGTAGCAGTATTAGACATCAACCGAGGCAATGTCCATTTCAGAGTATAATTCTACCAACAGACGTAGAGGACCGGGGGGAGAGAGTCTTCCTGCACATACTGAAGGATCTATTACCTACCACGAGCATGCAGAAAGACTTGTAAGTATCTACACTTTTCACTTATATTCTGATTTTTTTACTTTGATGTATTTCAATTTAATTTGATGTGTGAATTTTGAAATGAAATATGTGGATTATGGAGAATGATGATATTATAAATGTCTGGTGCTATATATGGCTATATTGTTGAGTTACTTTCTTTGTTCAACAGGAGGTAAATATCATAAAAATAGAGGAAATTCTACCAAATTTTCTGTAAATTGTAGTTCACTTTTAATATTTTATTCTGATGTAGAAAAAGTCTATAGGCATGAAGCCTACACCCTGTTAGTTTTTTTTCACACTTACACTATGAAACATGACGGTGTGACCTTTGATAACACCCGATGTAGAGAACTAAATGTATGTGAAATTTATGCTTAATAATTATCACTTATTAACATAAACATTGCCTCCTGATAAGACCAAATACAAGAAAGCATTTAGCGACAGTCTCAACAGTCTGAAGATGTTGATGAGAGTCAAACTTATCTTCACACAATGGGTGGTAAAGACCGTCGTGGAAGGATATCTCCTTCGGCTTAGGTTCAGTTGCAAACACATGTTATTCGCAATCCTCCACATCAAGTACAGTAACATCTAGTAGATGGTCTGCATTCAATGAAGTCCATGAGCTTCAGAACATAGTACTGGCAACTCAATTGCAACAGTCGATAGCGTACATAGCCCCATTCTATAATGAGGTGATTGAGTTTAAGGGGAAGGGCAGCACCTCATTGTAACATTCAGAGCATCCGTATTCACCAAATGAATAACGTAGTTGTAGCACCAAATGAATAGTTATTAAATAGTTATTGTTGTACAAAATGATTTTTTATTATCAATTAAGATAATTTTTACTTTATATCATCAATTAACTTTTTGTTTTAACAAATTAATGTAGAAACAAATCAAAATATTATCAACAGATAACTAATAATAGTATAAATTATGCGTTAATCATAAAATTATCAAATAAAATTAAATGCAAGGAAAAATTTTTAAAAATAGTATTAGTATATTTATCGACAGAAAACCAAAATCCATCAGTAAAATTTTATCAATTTACCGACAGACAACTAAGTTCCATCGATATAGTTATACACCAATTTATTGACGGAGCTGCCAAATCCATCGGTAAATATACCGACGGACAATCCTTGTTTATCTAGTGACGAAAAGTCTGCGCTTTATTGGCAATTATTACCTACGGTTGTTTCTCCGACGACTTGTTCCTTCAGTGTTGCAAAATTTGCTTCCCGATGGAAAATTTACACATTCCGTCGATAATGTCCGTTGTTAAACCTTATTTTTCTTATAGTGGACTAGTGTGGGTTAGTTCAACTAGTGCGCCATACCATAATCTAGTGATGGTATAGAGTAATGATGCAGTTGAAAGAGGAAGACATGGCCAAGTTTGAAATTGACAGTGAGCTATCGCTTGTGTCTCCAGACCCGAATGTTAAGTTATGTGCGTTAACATCCGAATGTTTAAGTTGATTTTAACGGTGGGTTTTTTACAATAAACGTCACATTGACACAAAATACAAAATATTGTTTAAAAATATTAACATGTGAGACTAAGGTTAATTAAATCAAGTCTTAATAAATTTTAATTATTTTTAAAATATATCATCTTTAGTTTTAAGGTCAAAAGAAACTAAAGCATATAAATTACATGCCATAACAATTCACATTATAAAAATGATTAAAAAATAAGTTTGAAAGAGTTCATTTTAAATTGATTCTTATTCTATCAATCTTTTTTTATTGATTTTGATGACTATAAATATTGCTTCTATGATTTTCCACGTATTGGCTTTTATGAACTTCTGTTGCGATTCTAAAATAACAAAAATGAAAATAACATAAGACTTAATAAAACTGGTAAATAAACTTTAAAACAAAGAACAAGTGGGGACATTGTCTTTAAAATAATTTTTTTCTTCATAAACTTGCATCCAAAATTATAAAACCAAGTACATTTTGTCAGCTCATCGATCCCTTGAAGATGAACCCTCTGTGTAGTGTATGTTAATTTAAATATAATATTGTGAGATCTTATATTTTTGTCTTGTGATTTTGACAGTACGATGGAATTTAATATTTTGAAAGGATTTTTTATTATTTATAGATTAAGTTCGCGCATCATAACAGAAATTTAAAAGTTATGGAATTAATTATTTATGAGAAGAACAATTAAAAGGAGGAAATTTTAGTGAAAAAATATGCTATTTTATTTTGTTGTCAACTCTTTGGTGAAATTTAATATCTAAAGGGATTATTTATTGTTATTTAGTTGAACGTGATAATAAATATTTAGAAGGTGTAGAATCAATTATTTAAGTGATAGCACTTAAAGGAAGAAGGTAATTTTGGTGAAAAAATATATTGATTTATTTTGCTGCCACCATTAGTCGATTTTCACACAAAATTAGCAAAGAAGAATGAGATGATAGATAAAGGAATGTGAGAGAAGATGAAATAGGAAGGAAAAGGAAACTTCAGCAAGATTAATCAATATTAACAACAAATTGGTAATGTTTAGCCACGTGTTTACATTAGAAAAAGGAACTTCAAGTACATTAGTACAATTAACAAGGAGAAAATTTTAACTAGGGCCTTTATTGTAATTGTGTTATTGAATACTTTTTCATGTGGTTTGTATTTCTTTTCATGTTCCAATTTCTTGATTTTAAGAGATAATTTCACAAACCCTATATAAGGGTTAAAATTAATTAGGGTTTGTTCATAATTAATGTGAGTGAATAGTGTATCATTGACATTTAGCCATAGTTTTGTGTGCATTTATGGTTAGAGTGTCATAGAGACACCAATATTATATGATGAATTGTTTGCGGTCATAAATAATGAAGTTTGTGCCTTGTATGTAATTGGTGTGTGTTATTTTTTTATGAGCATGTATTGTGATTGATATTGAAAGGACAAGTTATGTTTTGCATAGTATTATGAGGTATGGATGGTTATGTTATGGTGGATAGTAACTAATGTTTGAAACTATTATATAACATTAGATTGGTGAAGAAACCAATTCGTTTTTGGATTAATGTTTGAAGCCAGATTGAAACGACCAATAAGTGGTTGGTACTCATATCCAATGCTTACCATGGTTAGGTATAGAGCATTACTGATTATTATTATTATCACTAATGATTATTGCAAATGATATGTATGTTGTATGATATTAATTTTATCATGCATCTATTTCATGATCATTTTCTTAGCAAGTTTTTAAAGATAGTATTGATAATTTTATATTTTATATGTTCGTAAAGGTTAAATTAGTGTGTAACATAGAATCATTATAGCATATTTTATATGGATTATATGATAGTGTCTTATACTTAATTCATTAACTTGTAAGTGATTATTTGAGATAAAATCTTAGATTTGAGTGTAATATTCTTTACATTTGTCCAATTAAAGAGATAATAAGGTTAATTGAAAGCTAACATAATGAATATTAAATTTATAGTAGGCATCAACAATTGATTCAAGGTTAAAGATGTCAAAAATTAGATAATTTGGTGGTGGAGGATAGATAGGCTCTAGACAACTATAAAAACAAACACTTATCTCCCAAGAGATTTAAGAGCTGAAGAAAAAGTAGCTAACAAGTGTCAACTATAAGTTAGTGTTAAGTATCAATTAGACACTAATTCGAGATGACAAGAGTTCTAGTAGCTAACTAGCACCAATATGAAAACTAGTCTGACATTAGACTCCTAACACCCAATTCTAGAACATCCAAAAACATAATTTCACCAAACTTAGGACTATTATGTAAGCTTTGCAATAAATAATGTTATTGGAGTTCACTAGAGGGACTTTTTAAGAGGTGTGTGACAACCATCCTTAGTTTTCTGTTTTAAGGTTTCTTAATATCTAGAAAGGTTTGGAAGTAAGGATTGGAAGGAGATTAACCTCAACTTAGATGTAATTGGGGATATCTTGTTCTATATTTTCTCCTTAAATTTCTGATGGGTGTCGAAACTACCAAAGATAAATTACCTACTCTAAAAGATTTGTAAATAGTGATGAGCAGAATCGATCCCACAGAGACTGATCAAACTTATTTCTAAAGTGCTAGAATAAAAAAGGAGGGTTTGAATTGAATAAAAATAAATAAAACAAAAAATACAGCAGTAAACTAAAATCAAATAAATAGAAAACAAACACAGCCAAAGGTATAATTCTCGGTGAGAAATTTTTATGTTTGATCATTGATTTTAAGATTACTTTATAATTTCATATTACAGATAAGTTATAATTAAAGGGAACGTCCCTCTAACCAATCTTTCCGTATTAATGGATTATTAAGATACGATCTAATAATAACCCCTAACCAACAAACAACCCTAAGTGCGACTAAGGATTTAATTTGTCAATTGCAATGAACACTAGAAAGACCTTGCCCTAATCAACAAAGACTACAAGAATTCATTTAAACTAGATCATGCAATTACTTAATATAACCCAAAAGCTTCGACACAATCAAGTTATATCAATTGCTACTTGCATCAACTCGACTAAACAATTACGGATTTAATCTCATTGACTAGCTATATGCATTCTATCAATTAATCAATTGGCTAGATCAAATAACTAATAAGAATACATTAAGGATGGTGTTTCCTAATAAGTTGCAGTAAAAGCATGAATGCAATAGAAATTAAAAAGTAAAGATAAAGAGCATTAAGATCTCACAAATATGAAGAAAATCCACTTCGAATTAACCCCTCGCTGAAAGGAAGAGTTTAGCCTCTAATGGCTATAAAGAAATCTGAAATAAAACCCTAAAAATGTATTTGGGGAAGAGGCTAACCAAGAATGCCTTCCAAAAGACTTAAAACACACATATATATTAATTAAAATTAGGGCCAATAATAATATAACAAAAGTGCCTAATAAAAACTAATTAATTCTTCTTCCTAGGCTGTAATTTAAGCCCAAAATGTTATTAAAACTCGTGGGTCCAATCATCCAATTAAGCGCAGCCCGCAGCAATCTATCTTGCCATTAGCCTTGCCCAAGGCTAAGTCCAGCAGCGTTGTGAGATGTCCAAGAAAAACTTCAGCAGGAACTCCTTTGATCAAAAGCTTCTCAAATATGCTCAAAATGCTTCATTCTCATCACATCTAGCAATACCTAACTAAAATATATAAAAACAAGTAAAAGCTCACATTTAAGTAGAATAAATTACCAAATAAGCATAGAATTAGGAACTAAAACATGCTAGATTTACACACTATCACCAGTATTGACCGGTACCGGTACAATATCGTACTAAAATTCAATCTGATACCAAGTCCGATACAGTATTCGCAACTTTACTAAAATCTCAAACAAACATGTTATTTTATTGAATTTGAAAACAAAATAAAAAAATAAAAAACAAAAATGTAAACAAACACTCTCTTAGCTGATAAGAACCAAATCCTCTATTCCTATTACCATGTTTCAACTCTACTCCATGCGATCTTATTCATATCATTAAAACAGTATTGATAGGTAGTTATCACATCTCGAGAATCACATAGGTCATAGCTAGGTTTTTTTTTTTTTTTCAGTAGCAGCCCCCACTAGGCTTGGCTCGCCTGGAAATCGATGAACTTTACGCTAAAGATGAAATTTGAACGCAATTGATATCATGGAAAAAGTGATTTGAATATGAAAGTAAAAGATAGAAAAAGCAGCCAAAGCAAAACCCATCTCTTAGAAAAGAGCTACTACTCGATTACTTGTACAAATGGAGTAGCCCCAGTCACCATTAAGAAAAAGTCGACGCTCCAAAA
Organism: Erythroxylum alaternifolium; assembly: GCA_027478495.1. Taxonomy (NCBI): domain Eukaryota; kingdom Viridiplantae; phylum Streptophyta; class Magnoliopsida; order Malpighiales; family Erythroxylaceae; genus Erythroxylum; species Erythroxylum alaternifolium. The sequence continues at coordinate 46,225 of JANIIA010000024.1, read as the reverse complement.
CCCTAGGAACTTACGTATATTGACAAAAATCGCCTGTATTACTTCTTAGAAATGGTTGGAATGGTTGGAGGAGGCTCTCTAAATTTATTCGAACACATGGTCTTGAATTTAAATTTCCTAGATCTTCCAACTTCCAAGTATTGATCTTCTTCAGATTTAAAATAATTATTTAAATCACGTTAATTATTTAATTTTCAATCATTATTTAATTTTAAACATATGATTTAAAGATTTATGTTGAAAATTTCAATATTTTAAAAATCAGTTCAAAAGTTAAATCGCTAAGACTAAAGTTTAAGGTTTAAAAGATTCAACCCATATTCGACCATCATAAAATCGGCTAAAATTAAATAAAATTAAAGTTTTAAAATATAATCGAAAGAAATTGTATTTTTTCATAAAAATTTGAAATTTAATTAAAAAATTATTTTAAAAAAATTAATTAATTTATTTTAGTTTATAATAATGCATTAATTTATAAAAATTGACCGATTAATTAATAAATTTTCAACAACAAGATTTATTAAAGTAAATCGAATAAAAAAATAAAAAATCGAATCGAAAAGTTAAACGGTTCAAGATTTTTACAATTTAACCTGATTGGATTTTTTTAATTAAGATATAATATATTTTCTTATTATGTGGACCACCAACATGTTTATTGAGAAACATCATGTAAGACACCAGGTATGGTTTATGGAGCCATGTCACTGATATTGAGGGCCGCATCTGGATGTCGAGAAACAACATTCGACCACTTTCTCAATCTGTAATGCAATTGAAATGTAAAATGTGTAAACATTGCTTTGTGGATCTAACATGTTTTTGTTTATTGTTGATATAAATAAAAATAAATTTTAAACTAAATAGAATTACATAAAAATTTGGCATATTTTATTAAAGATAAAAAGCAGAAAAGTGTTTCTAGGTAATCCAAATCGTTAAAACCGAGTTAAAATAAATAATTAGCAGTCGAGGATAGTGTTAGTATATATGCAAGTAAAGTTGACCACACAAGTATAGGAGGCATTATCGTGTTTTTACTCGAACACTCAAGTGTTTCCAACAGACAAAGAGATGGTAAATTGCAAACTACAAGGTAATAAACAAAAGACCATACACAGAGTATTATAGTATGAATAAAAGCCAAACAAACTCCAATGTTTCAATGTTAAAACTGTTTTGGGATGCTAACGGGGAGTTGAAAACTTCCAAGTACTCGAGAAAAACAGCATCGGACATGCATAACTCATTTGCATGTTTTTTTTTTTATCATAACACATAAAATATATTTATTAACTTAAACATGTCGTGAAGCGAGGCATTGACTGCTGAATTTATATATTCAACAAGAAATTCAGAAAATTCCCATTTGTTTTTGCATAAGTTATTAAAACATAAATTTTTAACAAAAATATTTATTATTTAAATTCTTTTAATCGGTTCATAACTCTTCAAGATCTATTTTACGGGCTTTATTTCTCATCTTTATCTCGTGGAAGTAAAAATAATAATAATATGTATTAGTAAAATAAAGATTAAAAAGTTGAACAAGTAAGATCGTAAGATATGAGATTTAAGATTTAAAAGATTTAAAATAATATTAGACTTTTGTAAGATCGACTAAAAAATAAAAAAAATTTGAAATATAATTAAAATAGGTTGTCCTTGTTTATCGAAAATTTAATTAAAATTTAAATTGTTAAATAAAAATTATTTTATTTATTTTAATTTATAAGAGTTTATTAACTTATAAAAATAAATCAATTAATTAATAAATTGATCAATTTTAATAACAAAAATTATTAAAATAAATTTAATTAAAATTAGATAATTAAAAATTTTTACAATTAACTCAGACAATTCAACTAAAATTTTTTAATGATCGATAATAACTGCGTTATTACAGCCCAAGGGCAAGAGTTTAATGTTGTAAATGCAAGTAATGTGTCTTAAAATTGGCGTCTGGCACAACTTAACGGCTGTCATTGACTTCTCCTGACAGTATCCTTGGATGCTTTGTCGGCCTGAAGTCTCAAGCAGATTGACATAAAAAAGTAAAAAAAATCCAACAAATGCTCGTGGGAATCCAACGTAATCCATTTAGGAGTCGAGTCTACTACGAAAAGGTCAAGTATGAGCCCTGTTTTTTAGTTAATTGTTCAAAATTGATAAGAACATTTTTATTTTACTTTCTTTGGTTCTTTTAAGACACGTTATTACCCTTGTCATGTGAACAGAAATTTTTGGTTAGTTGGTTGTGTAAAATGCGGTTCAAATACTTGAGAGTAGGTCTTTCTGCATTAACTCAACCTACCAACTAACCAGAAAAGGACTCGTTGGGCCATTTTCAACGTTGTGACAACCTCAGTTCTCATAAACAAGAAAGCAACTGGCACCATACTTGAACTAAAAAAGTAGAAGAACCAGTGCAGTGAAGGATAATACTCACTATACCAAAACTTCCAGGAATATACTTATAGGCCAGTAAGTTAATGTATTATTTAGTTGGCAGGTGAAGTCAAAGATGCGTTACTGAGGTGTTTATTTTGGCCAACGGCTGTTGAATGCCAAAACCCGCAACTTTCATCAAACATTCTGCAACTTTAATGTAAAGACAGGGTTCGTGGAGAAAGTAAAAGGAGAGGGGTATGTTGGGCATTGCAGCGAAACGAAGATTTAATAATGGTGGGGGGAAGGAAGAGAAAGTAGTCGCATTTAATGCATACATGTCTACATTAACTGCTGTAGTAAATGCAGAATTGGTTGCCTTCAAAAAGTTTCGAGCTTTGCCTTTCAACTTTGTCTCTGTTAACACATAACGAAGCAGAGGAATAGAGGAAACTAGGAGGAAAAAGAAAAAAAAAAGCAGAGGAATTGAAGAGTGGTGGGTAGAGACTCAGTCAGTGTTCTTGTTGGTCCTTTCTAGCTCTGCGTCTAGGTTTTTCGTACCTTGTTGGTAGCTTTTTTGATAGGTTGTACTGTTTAGTATCTTTAACTAGCTTGTTTACTAGGAGTGAGGATTCAGGGGAAGTTGGCTTTTGAACGTGGAATTCGGTTTCTGGAGATGACTTTGAATCTGGGTTTTGTTTCTTTTGTGGGGTGTGTCTGAATTCTCCTTAACATCAGACGGCGTTTCAATGTGGTGCTGGTGTTGAGTTTGAATTGGAACCCGCAAATTATGGGCCCTTAAAGCGACGATAAAGCTACGGTTTTCTGATCAGCGTCAAAGGTTTGATTCTTACCATATGGGTTTTCTTTACCTTTCCTCTTCTTTATGACCAATCCTGTTGATCTCGAAAAAGTTCTGTGTAGCCCCAACGAAAAGAATATATCTTGTTTCTGATATTTTTGAATATTTCTTAGGTATAAAGTGCCAAAGTCTAGAATGTCAGTTTCTTTGCCAAGCTGACAACTTTGGGTTTCAAAGACTCCTCTTTTCTTTCATTCGGGTCTCTACTGATTTTTGTACTTGGAGGGTAACACTGGGATTGGTCTAAGAGAGAGCGAGAGAGGTTGCATTCATGCATCTTTCACTATGGAAACCAATTATCCATTGTGCGGCTCTGTTAGTGGACAAGAAGAGCAAAAGGAGAGGTGGCTCTGGTTCTCGTTCGGGTTCTGGCTTGACTGTGCTTCGTCAATTGCAAGAAAACAAACTTAAAGAGGCCCTTGAGGCAGCTTCTGAAGATGGGTCTCTCGCAAAATCTCAAGATATTGATGCAGACACATCTGCGAGTCAGGAGCGAACAGTTATTGGTAGATCACGTTCACTTGCTCGGCTTCATGCCCAGAAAGAGTTCTTGCGTGCCACAGCTATGGCTGCAGAGAAAAGTTTTAGCTCTGAGGAGTCGATTCCACAACTCTGGGATGCCTTCACCAAGTTTCTAACAATGTACCCGAAATTTCAATCAACAGAAAGGATTGATCATTTGAGGGTTGATGAGTATGGACATCTGTCTGATTATTCATCCAAGGTATGTCTTGATTACTGTGGCTTTGGGTTGTTCTCTAATCTTCAAACTCAACAATACTGGGAGTCGTCTGCATTTACCTTGCATGAAATTACTGCGAACTTGAGTAATCATGCTCTTTATGGAGGTGCCGAGAAGGGTACTGCAGAACACGATATAAAAACTAGGATTATGGATCACTTGAACATTCCTGAGAATGAATATGGTCTTGTTTTCACTGTTAGTAGAGGCTCTGCGTTTAAATTGCTAGCTGAATCATATCCATTCCATTCAAATAAGAACCTATTGACCATGTTTGATCACGAGAGTCAGTCTGTCAATTGGATGGCTCAGTGTGCCAAAGACAAAGGTGCTAAGGTCTACAGTGCTTGGTATAAATGGCCTACTCTAAAGCTGTGTTCTAAGGAGCTGAGGAAACAAATTTCAAATAAGAAGAAGAGAAAGAAAGATTCTGCAGTTGGGCTCTTTGTTTTTCCTGTTCAGTCTAGAGTAACTGGGGCCAAGTATTCTTACCAGTGGATGGCACTTGCTCAACAAAATAATTGGCATGTTTTGCTGGATGCTGGGGCATTAGGTCCCAAGGATATGGATTCACTGGGGCTTTCCTTGTTCCGCCCAGATTTTATTATCACATCATTCTATAGAGTGTTTGGGTCTGATCCAACTGGGTTTGGGTGCCTTCTGATCAAGAAATCTGTAATGGCAAGTCTGCAAAGTGAGGGTGGGCGTACTGGGTCGGGTATGGTTAGGATTCTACCTGTTTTCCCTCAATATTTGGGTGATTCTATGGATGGTATTGATGTTTTGGCTGGAATTGAAGAAAATGCTATCAGTTGTGATGAAGAAACTGTACCAGAAACACAAGGGGGATCACAGTTGCCTGCCTTTTCAGGTGTATTCACTCCCAACCAGGTCAGGGATGTTATTGAAACTGAGATGGAACATGATAACAGCTCAGATAGAGATGGGGCAAGCACCATTTTTGAGGAAGCAGAGAGCTTTTCAGTTGGGGAGGTCATGAGAAGTCCAATTTTCAGTGAGTCTGAATCATCAGAAAATTCTTACTGGATTGATTTGGGTCACAGTCCATTACCGTCTGATAATTGTAAGCAATTGAGCAAGCAGAAAACAGGTTCCCCATTTTCACCATCATGGATTTCTGGCAAGAGGTTCATGAACCGGTTCTCACCTAAACCAGCATCAAAATCAATAAAGAGTTCCAGATGTGATGAAAATGAGAAAAATCACAGAATACAAAACGATCCTGTTTTATCTTTCGATGCAGCCGTGCTATCGGTGCCTCGGGAGCCTGACCGTTCAAAGGGAATTCCTGAAGAAGAAATATGCTCTGGAAGAGAGCATATCTTAAACAATAGAGAGGAAAATGCTGACTCAAAGCATGCCGGAGAGATTCAGGAGGAGTTTGTAATAAGAGATGAGTCAAAGTTGGCAGATCCTAGGTCGATCTTGACTTCAAATGGATTCTGTCCCAACCAGATTTCTGGCCTTAAGCATGATGCACATGAGAGTGCTTCAGCATGCAGTATTAGCCAAGAAGCGAAGGAGAGTGCTATAAGGAGAGAGACAGAAGGTGAGTTTAGACTGTTGGGTGGGAGAGAAAGAGGCAGGTACTTTGGTTTGGAAGAGGTTGATCGAGTTGTTGGCATGAGCCACAGAGTTTCCTTTAGCATGGAAGAAAATCACAGAGAAAATTCAAGTCATTTTGAGGTGGGGGATGTATCTGCAGCTACCAATGGTGATTATGAATCGTATAGTGACGATGATGGTGACGGCGACGAACAAGAATGGGGAAGAACAGAGCCGGAGATAATTTGCCGACATCTGGATCACATCGACTTGCTGGGACTCAACAAAACTACTCTCAGACTCCGATATCTCACTAACTGGCTTGTCACCTCCTTACTTCAACTTCGCATTCCGTCTTCAGATGGTGAGGAAGCATCTCTTGTACAGATATATGGCCCCAAGATAAAATATGAAAGAGGTGCTTCTGTAGCTTTCAATGTCAGGGACTGCACTAAGGGACAACTAATCCACCCAGAAGTTGTACTGAAGTTAGCTGATAAACATGGAATCTCTTTGGGAATTGGGATTCTTAGCCATGTAAGAATGGTAGACAGCCCAAAACAACATTCCAGGAACTTAAACCTTGAAGACACAGCATTGTGCAAGCCAATGGCCAATGGCCGCCAAGATAGTAAAAATGTGTTCTATCGAGTGGATGTTGTTACTGCATCTCTTGGATTTTTAACCAATTTTGAAGATGTCTATAAGATGTGGGCCTTCATTGCCAAGTTTCTTCGACCCTCTTTCGTTGAAGAGGGGGAATTAACGTTAGTTGAAGATGATGATTCATAAACATAGATGAAGAGGTTTGCATCCATTAAAGGTGGATACAGAGACACTCACAAGGTCCAAGAAGAAATGTGAGAGACTCAACTTTGTGATTGTAGGAGGTGGAAAGATGTGAAGGTGTAATTTTTTGCATAATGATCCATATTCTGCTCTTTCTGGACATATTTGTGATGTGGGCATATGAATTTGTTCATTCTTCTTGATGTAACTGGGAATGTAGTTTTTGTACAACTCTTGTTGGGGTTCATGTAGAGTTTTGCCCATACAAACATATATATTAGTTCAGCATTAAGCAGAATACGTGTATCGAATATAAGAATTGTCTGAAGATAGCACTTGCTAATTGTGTGTAAGACATTTTCTTTTGTTTCAAAAGATAAAACTTGATTTCTCTCTACAAGTAGGTTAAATAGGTAGAATGAGGCATTAGTCGTGGGCTTTGGATAGTTACTACCACTACTTTTATAAATTATTATTTAAGTACGCATTAAATAAAAACTCATATTTATAAAGTAGACTTTTTTTTAGTTTTTTAGTTTTATTTTTTAAAGTTAATGTCTAATATGTTTTTAAAAAATGAATTTTATTCTAATCTTTTATATGATATATGTCATTAGTGAAAATTAGAATATTTTATTAAAATAAATAAATAAATTTTATTTTAATATTTTTATCAATAAAGAAAATTTTGTTTAAAATTATATATTTTAAAGAGATTTTAAATTAAATTTATATTTATTAAAAATAATTATTAAATTAAAATTAATTTTGTTTTAATATTTAAATTAATTTTAAAGTTGAATTAAATAATTAAACCTATAATATTAAAATTTAATTATTATAATTCTTATTAATAACTAATATTAAATAATTAAATAATATATATTTAGTCGATAATAAATTACATTATTAAAAACATAAAAATAAACGAAAAACTATTTGTTATGGTTTTTAAAAATTATAAAAATTGGAAGATATCAAAATTAAAAGCCCAAACAAATAAAAGTTTTACTAAATTTAAAAAAACAAAAACAAAAATGTATAAAGATAAACATCTATGCCATCTTTATCCCTTATCATTATTATTTAATTACGTAATAAATATAATTTATAAATTATAAATACAACTTTGATAAATTAGTAAATTTAAACGTGTATTAATGCAAAATGTTCCTTATCTTATTTATTAGCATTTTTATTTTTTAAATAATAAAATAAATAAAACTAAAATTTTAAAGATTTTTTATTTACAATAAAATTTTAAAATATTTTTAATTTAGTAAATAATTTTTAAAAATATTTAAGTAGGATTGACATTGAATCGGGTTGAACCAGAACATTCCAAGCCTGCCCAGCTTGAAATGAGTAGGCCCAACTTATAACCTGACTCAAATTTTTTATATTTTAAATTAAAAATTGAAAATAATGTTATTTATCAGAGGAGGCAGTGTTTATTTGATGGGATATGGTTAACTCCACAGTACGACGTCGTTACAAATAAATGTCACGCGCTAATTTCTGTGCGTGAACAACACATCCCTCTCTCTCTCGCTCCTCTTAATTTCCTTCTTCTTTCTTCTTCACTCTCTCTCTCTCTGTCTCTCTCCCCCCGTTTGGTTCCTCAGAATTTGCTTATGATTTACATGTCCTTGTTCTCGAATTCCGTAAATTTCCATGTAATTCCAGAGAAAGTTACCAGCTTTCTTTGGTTTTCCCGGAATCTGTATTCTGTCTATAGAGAACATTGAAAAAGAGATTCAACCGGAGATGGTTATTGCAAAGCGACGTCCTTGCTTCTTTGAGATTTTCTCCTCTAATATGACCCCCACCAGACTGGTATTTCCTATTATTTTCATCGTTATTGTTTCATTGCTTTTAGTTTCTTTTGGAACTTGTTTCTTCTTTGATATGTTCTACTTGTTATGTGATTGTGGAATGTAATTACGGTTCTAAAGTGGCAGTATAGTGGGTATTATCTCTGCATTTGTTCCAAGTTCGAGTTTTTGGGAGTGAAACTATAAAAAAAAGTAACTAAAAGTAAATTGAGTACTGAGTAACTAATGGTCATGACATGTAATGGTCGTCTGTTGTGTGTTGATTGTTGACAGCGTTAATTTTTGTTGGGCAGAAAATTCCAGTGAGTTTCATGAAACATATGGAAGGGAGGACAAGTGGGTCTGTTTCTTTAGTGGGTCCCAGTGGTAACGTTTGGTCTGTTCAGTTAGTGAAGAATGATGATGATGTATTCCTTGATCATGGATGGCCAACGTTTGTGAGGGACCATCTTATTGCATGTGGTGACCTTCTGGTTTTCAGATATGATGGGGGTTTGTGTTTCACTGTGCAAGTTTTTGATCAGAGTGCTTGTGAGAAAGAGTCCGCATTTCATTCTAAATGCAGTGAAGAGCTTGGCAAGTCTTGTCGGAAAAGAGGAAGGGAGGAAGAAGGCGTATTTTCAGGTGAAATATCTGAATGTGGTGCCAAGAAAGCTAAGGAAAGCTGCTTTGACTTTCTTTTAGATTCTGCTGAGAATGAGAAGGGAACTGGGGTAGTCGTTTCCAGCAAGGAAACATGTCAGCATGATGACGCAATTACTATTGCAAGGTACCCGGATGAGATTGTTCGATATGGTAGTTTACTTAACAGTCCCGCCTTGCCCTCTCAACTGAATTCTGGCCATGGAAAGCCAGGTAAGAAAGATAACCATCATTCTAGCGCTTTTACAGACAAGAATTTGCAGTTTTCTCCTTTTAAGAGAAAATGCTAATTCAACAATCCGCAAATAGTTTTTTGATCTTCAGTTACTTGCTAGTTGGAAAGTACACTTCGATTTGTGCTTTTCATTTCTTCCCTTACAAAATTTTATGGATCTCTTTTTTTATTTCCCTCTTTCATCTTTACACATTAGGCTGTAGCTTAGGCATAATTACATCCGTTGATGGAATTTTCTCCAATCAGAAGGGTATAATCATTTTTTTTGTACTATTAACTGAAACATATCTTCCTGCTATTAGCTCAGAAATGTTTGTACTTATATACATATTAAATATAACTGTATGAATCACCGTCTTTATCCTAGATGAAATGTGCTTAGATTTTGAATCAGAGGCAGCCACACGGGGAAGAATTGGAAAAGAAGATGAGTTGAATCTGCCTGAAAGAGGCCCAATGCCAACTTTTTCAGAACGTGAGAAAAAAGTTGCCGAATCCTTTATCTCATGCTATCCTTACTTTGTGAGGATCATGAAAAAGTTCAACATCAGTGGTTCATATACTTTGGTAAGTTAGTTATCTATCTCTCTGTTATGCAGTTTAACTAGAGGACTTCAATCATTTAGTGTTGATGTGATTGGTCTTCCCTTGCGATTGTACTTGTGATGTTTTCTTGGATTCCTAGACTGTTTCTTAACCATTTGTTAATTGATGTTCATGCCTTAGAAAAGATTTTTTTTTTTCCCTTTGGTTATCTGGTTATATGGTCACAGGCTCACTGTCTATTGTGCAGAATATACCATACAAGTTCTCAATGGCGCATCTTCCAAATTGCAGAACTGAAATTGTCCTTCGCACTATCAAAGGAGCTTCTTGGACTGTGAATTCTGTACCAACTACAAGAGTGCATACAAGTCATACTTTGTGTGGTGGCTGGATGACTTTTGTCCGTAATAATGACATCAAGTTGGGAGACATTTGTATCTTTGAACTTGTTTGTAAACTTGAAATGCGCGTTTTTATTCTTCGAGTTGGAAAGGATTGTCCAGAAAACCAAAGTGGAAAAGCTTTTTCTAATGGGATGAATACTGGAGCTGCTAATACGTCACCTAAAAGTGAAACTTCTTCAAAGAAATCAAGAAGACATGCTTTAGATGTCCATTCCAAAATCATCAAGAAAGTAGACATATGTGATAAGAAAAGGACAAGGAAAAACCAAGCAATTCACACCAAAAAGTACGACAATGGTCTGAAAGGTTGTGCCAGCTCTGTGCTCGGTCCACAGTCAATAAGTGGCAATAATAAGCACGGTAAGATTTCATCCTTTTTTTCTTGGTTTTGTGTTTAAAGATCAATGACAAACTGAATGTGAATATAAGCTATGTTTAAATGGATCTACTTGACAATTTGGATTTTTGAGTATACTTGTTTACTTTATTTTGCATTTATTTTACTATCTTCACGGAATTTGCACCGTGTTGAATATAAACCCTTATTTTGAGTCTGAAGGAAAATCTCTGCTGTTTTAAGTCCCTTTGATTCATTTAAATAGTTCTTTCTGTATGATATATATGGTGAATCATGGAACATTAATTGAGATTGATGCAATGCAGAAATGGGAACTGGTCTGAGGATGTTGTTGGCACTTGATGAAGCAAAAGCAGCCAAATCATTTACCTCGGGTTTTCCCAATTTTGTTAGAATCATGAGGAAGTTCAATGTCAGTGGTTCATACACTCTAGTGAGTGAATATCCTATTTTCTTTTTATTTAATTATTTTCTTTTTGACTAATGATTAATGTAGGAGTTGCAGTTGCATGATTAAACAATTTGATTGCACTATTGCTCTTTCAGTAATGTCTTGGGTTGAATTTTGAAATGCTAGGGGATCACAATTACGACCTACAGCTTAGAGAAAATGGATTCAGAATTTCTAGACTGGCAAAAATGAGCACAATGTGTTATTACCAATTTGGGCTTATCTTTCTGGATGTATAACTAATGTTTCTTATCTTCAATGGCATAACTTCAATTCCTCAAGGGTTGTTACAATTCCTCAAAATTATAATGCACGTGCAGAACTTTGTGATTGATCTTTGAACTGTGGTGGTCTGCTTTTACTTACTACTGACTAATTACCATTTTGCAGAAAATTCCTCACCAATTTTCTACAGCATATCTTCCCAATCTCAAAACAGAGATTCTACTCCGCAATTTCCAAGGGGATTGTTGGACTGTTAATTCAGTCCCAGACTCCAAAGGGAGAGCTGTACATACTTTCTGCGGAGGTTGGATGGCATTTGCCCGTGATAATGGTCTACAGATTGGGGATATCTGCATGTTTGAACTTGTTAGCAAGTACGAAATGTGTGTGCATATATCTGGGGCTGGAAGAAAGTCATTCGGTGATCAATCTCTGAGATCAGCATCTGCTGACTTAGCAGTTGGTGGATTTTCCAGCAATTATCCTCCCATGTGAGGCATGCAGAAGTGCTCAACATGCAGTTGGTATATATGCTGGTGAGCTTTTTTGTGCTTTATCTCACTTGTGCTGATGTCTCCTGTGAACTACTTGTTTGGTTTCTGCATAACTTCTGATTTGTTTTGCTTCATTAACTTTCATGATTGAAGGTTCCTTCCAGATCCTTTACAAACTTTAGTAAAAAGTAGGAGTTGTCAGTCTGATTTGTGATTGTAGCTAGAATCATCTTTAAGATGTGAAAAAAACTTGGCGCAATTTGGCCTCCTCAACCGTAATCCAAATTCGTTTGGATTTGTTGCAAGTTTTCAATTGCTGGAAGGACCTCAATGTGTTTTCACGTAGTACTTCAAAAGTTCTTGGATGGCATGGTTTATTTTGATAGAAGTAATTCCGGTTAACTATTTAGTGAAAACCGAGTTAAAAAGTTTTATGAGGTTCTTCCTTTTGTTATTGATAATCTCCGAACAAACAGATGTCTTCATCCTGAGACTTACCATTGTTTTTATGTGCATTCCTTTATTGTATATGTTTATCTATTTATGTTAGTGCATGTGTGATAGAAGTTTGAAGTTGCACACATGTTAAACGGATGGAAGATAACGATTGAAGCACAGACATCCTATGTAGTTTGGTGCATTTCAACGTGTCCGCTTGGTTTTGTCACTATTCAACCCCACTCACTCATCAGTTCTTGACAGCGACATTATGGAATGTCATATTGCACCAGAGAAGAGCACATCCTATGATTTACCTATCATGCACATGCAGCTTGGAGTATGCTGGTCAAGCAATTATGTGAGGGTGGGGATGAATTGTAAAAGTAGCTGTAATGATTGTACACAAAAGAATCCTCCAACTTCAGATATAAACGAGGAGTGCTAGGGTGGAGATTGGAAATTAGTCTTGTTGGTTTTAGAGCCCTGTAAAACATCAGTTGGTAAATGTTCTTGGGTCGGTCAAATCTGCAAATTTTGTTCTCCATCGATCAATGTAAATGTCAGAAGCCTACCTAACTTTTGGAATCCATTAACAGGTGCTGGCTACCTGTTTCTTATGAGGAAGAGAAAAAAAAAAGGAACTAGTTTGTTGTCCAGTGACATTATTATATGGTATGTCATTAGAAGGAAAAGGATACTACCATATGGAGTTCATGTTAATCTGAGAAGCAGATGGAATTCCTCTTTCTCGAGCTTTCAGAAGCCAATATACTGAAACTTGAAAATTCAGTTGACCGGACTTCCATCAATGTAGTCCAGAGTAGTTGATCATGTTCGCTTTTGGTTTTTATTTTTACTTTTCGTGCACGTTTATTTTATGTAATTTGATAAAAACTGAAATTTGTTTATGAATATCTGAAGAATTAACAGCGAAAACAGAAAGAACTGGAAAAGTAATTACTGACATGCAAGGTATCATCACTTCTAAAATATGTCCTTTGTCAGAATCTTAATTGATTTCAGCTAATAATTTCACTTTTCACCTCCCAAACGAGTCTATATTAGATTGTCACAATTGCACTACAGTCGGATTACCAGAGAAGTTGGAAGTCATAAGACAATCGATTCGGAACATGGTAATTTCTTTTTTTCTTTTTTGGATAAAAGGGGCAATGTGATCAAGTCTCTTTATTCATTTAATCCTTTTTATTCATTGTTGGTATTCTTGTTCAGGGAGTTGTTTGATTACTTGGGAAGCTTAAACTTCCGTTGGATTTAATAAGCTCTTTTTATGCATTTAACTCGAAGTTTGCAAATCTTTGTACAGATTGACTGATTGAAAGGCGAGGAGGTATGCTACTTTCTTTAACACAGATTTTCTTAGCATTTTTGGCTTTACATGTTGCTTAGTTCATCAGATCAGAGGAAAACAGGTGCCAACCCAAAACACAAAGGAAGAAAAGCAACTGCATCCATTTTTTGTAATAGAGATATCATTACTTGACAGGCCTCTTCAGTCTTCTCAGATGTGTTTGTCGTGCACGGAAATAATAATAACATTAGAGCAACAGCAGGACACAACTTTCCAACCATGGGATAGTGGGGCACTAAAACTCAGCGTTCATATTGAATTCTTTATGAAATCTTCACCAAATCTTGCACTCAAAACTTCTTGGTTCAATCCAAAACTTCTAAAAAACAACACCAAAAATTTGCTACACAAGTACGGTGGCCAAATCTACCGAAGCTCCGGAAAGAAACACTGATCAGACTAACAAGTTGCATAAGCACAACAAAATATTAATTTATGCTCACAGCCAATCAGTTATTTGCAGCTTAGTAACAAAAGAATTTAAAGATATTTTTTATATTACACAATTTAGATGTATACAATAAAGTATATAGGATAAATATATATTGCAAATAAAATTATGACAAGATTATATATAATCATGAGATTAATATTTCATTTATCTATTATTCATAAATTATTTCTAGTCACTGCTCTATTAAGATTAGATATTAAAAAAACGTAAAAAGACTTAACACGTTATATTTTTCCTTATGAAAGCAGTAGTCGATTTCATAGATTAAAGTATGAAGATAAACAAATGTGTTGATGCATGTTAGAGAATAAGTTCATTGAATTGACCCTATATAAAAATTAATTTAGAACATTACTTATATGTCTATAAAAATTCTTATTGTGATGATTGTATAACTAACTATTTGACTTGAGATTTCCAAGGTTATCTTATATAAGAATTGTTATATTTTGTACTACTTATAAGATGTTCTAGTTAATGATACCGTCAGTAGGTATTGGATATAATATGAATTATATAGAAATAGTTGAGTCATCAATACAAGATTAATCATCCTAAAGTGATTAAGAAAAATGCTCTATTATTCTCAATTAATATTGATTCGGAAAATCTTGGACTAAGGTGGAAAAACATTACGAAAATAATTTTCAAATTTTGTTAATTGAATCAATTAATAACAGTGGAGAATTAACATGATTGAACTAAAAATAGAATAGAAGTTAATTTCATATTTTGTTTTAAGGTTTTTTACGGTTGAATAAGTTGAATTGGTTAAATTTTTTAATTATTGGTTTTAAGATTCTTCTCCAGGCTACTTGTTATATAGATTGATTGACTTTTCTCTCAACTTGTTTTTCAACGGAATTCGATGTAATTGACAATTGTAAATCTTAATGTAAAGAAATAAGTGAATTATAGTGTCTTAGGTTGGTAGACACGATTAAGAATCTATTTAATGTTATAACACTAGAGATGATAATAAAGGGATAGAACCTAACTCAGATTTTTATTTTGCAATTTTATTACATTGAGAATTTATTTGATATTATAATATTAGAAATGGTAACAAACGAGATTGGGTTTGACCTTAATTTAATTTTTTAATTTAGAATTGAGTGTCAAATAAAATAATATTATTTTAATAAATTTATTATTCAACCCTTAAACAAAACATGTTATTTCGTACGAATGAGTCAGGCTCATTCGAATCAGGTAGGACCTAAATTACCAACCATACGTAACATGCAAGCAATTCTATGCAGCTTCCTTTATGTGATGCTTAATTAAATACCTGCAACGTTAAAAGCTAAGAGTTGACTAATAACGTCTCGATCTTAAATCGGAGAGAAGACTCGGCTTGTTCTCGGTGGCCGCTGGGCTTATCATTGGTCGTTGGAGCGGAATTTGTACAAAGAATCCATACATGCTGGGCTAGATTTAGCTTTTGACATTGTTAATACAGTTTTGAGCAAAACCACCCTCATGTCTTTGGAATGTATAGTTTCTCTACGTTTAGTTGTTCCTACGGGAACAAGCAGATGCTAATCTTTGTTGTGTTTAGTGTAGATATTTGAGAAGCATGTAGCTGAATGTTGAAATAGTATTACGAGATGTAAATACATATTAAAAGTAACTTGTTTCAAAGAAAATACTCAGAATTCATTCAATGTGTTAAATTTTATATAAGATGTGACGTTCTTTATTGTACTTAGTAATATGATAAATATGTAGATCGAACCTAAAAATTGCAAGAAAGGTCATACTAGTTATTACAAAAACAAAAAAATGAAAAGTTAATTATACTGAAAACTTTTGTGATATTTCTCCAAATTTATAATAATTGTGACGTAATCTTCTTTTTTTATCTATTCTGTAATTTATGAATTAATCATAACTTTAAAATAATGTTACATCAAAATTTAATAATTTTAATATAATGAGTACATAACTATTTTAAGGTTGGCTTTTCGCTTTACGAGAGTTGGGAGAAGATCATCAATTATACACAATGTTCTCTTTGCATTTTACAAAGAGTTTGTTTTTGTGATTCAAACTTCTGACTTTCTGATCACAAATGAGTAACCTCATCAATTGTTCTAAAGCTCGCCTTCGTACGTAACAAATTTAAATATAAGGAATAAATAAAAAATCGTAAAATTATAATGAGTCCAACATGATTTAAAAAAATTGATCACCATCCTTTTTAGCTATATGCCACATTCAATTATTTATGGATTTAAAATCAAAGCATGCAGCAATTATTTATGGATTTAAAATCGAAAGCATGCAGCAGGGTTCCAAGAATGTCTTTATCTTCCAATTCATTTTTTATGCATGATTGGATCAATTTTTATCTCTTGCCGTGATCTTTTCTCCTCGACTCGCATGGTTTTCTATTATTGTTCTCTTAGGCTATGTTTTTCTTTTTTAATGCTATTTGCAGGCTACACATGGGAATCGTGAAATGTTTGGAGGTATAGAGCGTACTCATGCGATTCCATTTTCCTATTTGGACTTGTATGGTTGTTTTTACCTTCACTTCGTCTCTGAATAGCAACAATAAACAAATCCTTCCGTTGCAATAACACTTATCTGGAAGGATATTCATCTGCATTGAGAGATCTTTCAAGTAGTCGTTACAAGAACTAGCTTCCGTAATCAATACAAGTATCTACACCCTCTTCTTCAAACAAGATTATCTTTTCCTTTTTAACTTATGCATTACGGGACAAGGCCCTCTAGCTGGAGACAGAAACTATTTCCAAACAGAAAATGCAACCATTCGAAATACTCATATATAAACATCATTGTCAGAGTCATTTCGTGTCGGCAAATGTTGTTAACGACAATAACAAAACCGTAATGAAATCTGTCAAACGAGCTTAGTATCAAGCTCGAGACATTATACTAAAGCGCCAAAGAGGCGGCTTATTCCCTGTGAAAGTGAAATGCGAGGGGATTTATTTTGTTGATGCTGACATTTAGGTATAGCTTTGTTCTATTTGCTATTTATGAGGAGATTGAAATGTTGGATCTAAGGACCCACTTATATGGGAGATTTTCAACATAGGCCTATTGAGGGAATATCAACAATATACCTAAATGTCACATTACAACTTAAAACCTTAAAACATTAGGTTTATGAATCCTTTCCACTTATATGTTTTTTACTAATTCTATCTTTTTTTAATGTAAAATTTTTGCTTACATATGACTTTCCAATAATTTTCTCCTCAAGTGTGAACTTTCACATTGGGCATGAGCTTCCCCTTGTCTTTTTGCTTAACAGTTCGAATATATAGCGTCACTAAGAACTCTTCTACTCTACAGGTCTAAGCCCACCAAGAATCTTTTTGTTTTTCTTCGTGGGGAAGTAACCACGGGATTCGACTACCATCTCCATACTTGTCTCTTGACGAACTATTGACTCTGATACTATATTAGATTTTTTAATATGGGCAAAATGTAGAGTTCACTAATAATAGTTAGACTTCAGTTAATCATTGTCAAAATGACTAAAACTAGTTATTTAGATAGTTAATCCTTACTACTTACCCTTTAATATTTTTATGTTTAGTCAATATAGAATATTCTAACATGAAAATGGACAACCCAAAAAGGAATTTTTTCTAGCAGATATTTTGAAAGAGTCAAAACAAGGTAGAGACGAGAGGCAATATGTAAACATTTGGACAGAACATTAAAAAAGAAATCTACATTAGTGGTCCACAAGACAGAGTCACGAGAATGTTTAAATAAAGTCACCTTCTCCAAACATAAACAGGAAATAATAGGAATTGTTACGAAGCCGAAAAGATAGATAAATCCAAGCGATGATACATGTGATTGAGATAGGTTCCTTTGCATACCCGGCAAACTTGAGTTGAGAAGCCATTTTGAAAGTTAAACTAACAGGTACATATATATACAAGGATGTTACAATTACAGAATCTGCCAAATGGAAAAGCCATAGAAAGCATATAGAAGGTCTGGGTTCGATTGAGGACTTTTAAAAACTTCTCCAAAATTTTCATATAGAAAAGTTTAAATACCCTTTGTACTATTCATTAATTAATTCAAATATATTATTTAATTACTTTTTATAAACAACAACAATAACAACAACGATTCAATATACAAGAATTTCCGCTTTACGAAGAATTAGAGGACATTAATTATTCACAATCTTCCTTTGTATTTAAAAAAAACTGTTTACTATTTATTAATTAAGTCAAATTTATCATTTAATTTAAAATCATCAATATTTTAGACTTATACGTAACATGAGTAAGTTTTGGGGCAACTCGAATACATCTAGTAGAGGTTTCATTCCTGACAACTCGAAGTTGGTGACCGGTACTTTCTTTCTTCTACATCTGAATAAAGTGTTAGAATTAGCTTGAAAGTGTCCATGTAAGTATTCAAGAGCATTTGCTTATCTTGGTGGGTGAACTTTAAAATGGTACAGATCTAATTGGTCTCACGTTTCAGTGGTCAATCAAAAATCACCACCAACATGAACTGATTGCATGCAGGCACATGATAATGTACCTGCAAGTGGGGTCTTTAACATTATATTTCTGTGCCAATGTGTGATCAGAAACTGATCAAGAGGGTGGTTGAACTTATGACTTATGAGCCAGAAAACCTAAACCCGTACCTTCTTCGGTAACAAGTGAAAAACCTGGCGAATCACCAAACATAACGAGTGCTCTTAGACAACAAGCGGCCTGTCAAAGTTACCTTTTCAGGACAGTATCATTAAAAATATCTTTATTCAAATTCCAAGAAACTGATCTTTTAATCTCGTAGTAGACGAAGATGGGATGGAGGGAGATGTCTGTAGACTGTAGAGGACAGATCAGGTATTAATGGTAGTAGGAGTTAGGCAGCTATCAATCACCTCAGTTCACTCTACCCCGTAGAGAATAGGGGCTTATTCCAATATTGTCAATTACGTATGGAATGTAAAATGTGCCTGTTGTATACATCTTATCAACGAGATTTCACTTTCTGGTTTCAACTGTGTTGCAGTCCACGGCAGAGGTACAACTCACACAACACCCTCCTGTTCTCTCTCTTTCACCTCCAAAGATGTAAAGTAAATATCCTTCATCCCATAATAGCATTTATCATATTGGGTAAAAGATAAAAATATCTTTTATCATTTTACACATTTTAAAAATATCTTTGTTAGTTAAAATATTTTCAATATTGTAAAATTTTAAAAATAGATATTTTAGTTAACTACTAAATCCTTCATAATATACTTTAAAATAATAAATATGTTTAAAAATAAGTGAAATAATAGATCCACTTTTTAGTTTTTACCCATCAAATTTCAATAACTTTTGTCTCTATCGTTTACTTCTCTCTTTCACAACGTCTTCATATTTGTCTATAACTTATTCATGCAATAACTTTCTTAATGTCATGGCCGAGTATATACACTGACGTGATCGCTGACTGGTGAGCTTAACATTGGGAAAGCAAAAACTAAATGAAATTAATGAAGCAAATGAACCGGTAGACTGGAGAAACTGGTCCAGAATCCAGATTGTAAGTCCCAAGGTTCGAAATTTGAAGTACATTTTGCTAGATAAGTAGAAGAAATTTTGAGGTTGGCCTAGCTAGGTACTGACATGTTTCACAGCTAACGTTGTTGCTGGCAACGTTTGACAACTTCTGCTTGGGGATGGATGCACCTGACCCTATCACCAGTTCCTTATTACACTGCAAAATGTTGCTTTCAGATACGCTTTTCTAAAATGTGTGCGTGTCGAGTTACTCTTTTTAGTCCATTTTCAACCTTCAGTCCCGGCTTTGACCCCAATATTTCATCATAGGACTCATGATTGTTAAGAGAGGTTCAATCTCTGACTGTTTTAAGTACCGTAAGAAATAACTAAAACCATCCTTCTAATGAGGGCATCTTCTTTAAACACTTATTGACACGATAAAGTATAATGAAACAAAGACGCAAAAAATTCCAAAAGTAGGTTAACAAGCCATGCAACGCAAGTCTGCTAACTATTATATTTCTATGATCTAATGTCGTGGGTGATGCACGTCAGCCTAAACGGCGTAGATTTCGGTGATTCCTTCCTTTTCTCTTTTGTCATCTCTTTGGATATACAAATATATATGTGTATGGTACACTCGAAAAGAGTGTGGGAGAAGGTAAAAACCCGAATTTCGAAGCAACACATGACTCTATTCTTATCTCACGATTCACAACGAAGAAGCTAATATTCTTCCAAATGCTACGCCACTATTTTAATGGCTGTCAGGAGACAGAATATACATAAACATAAACTGCACATTTGGACAAAAAGATGAGGCGTTGCAATGGCTTGCAAGTCACCGTTTCTGCCTCAAACCCCACTGTCGTTAATGCCACTCAACGTAGGGCTTTTAATGCTTAGGCACCTATAAAGGACAGGAACTTTTTAAACATCTCTCACTACAGGTATTGTTGTGTTACTATTTTGTCTGAAGACTTTGAAACTGATTTGGGCCATATTAATTATATAAAGCTAACAAATCAGTACATATTGACATATTGTACATGTAAAGCACTAAAGATTTTAATTTATAATTAATTAAATTTTAAGGGATTTAATAAAATTTTAAATGAATTAAGTTTTTAATTTGAAATTCCAAACAGTTTGTGGTCGATACGAATCAAGAGTAGAAATGTTAAAGCAATACAAGTTGGTGCTCACGAGACAAGCATAAGGAAGGAATATGGAGTATAGGCAGGGTCAAGCTGCAATTAACAACACCACAAGGAGACATGCTGATCACATACTCCACATTACAAGCAAATCCCACGATAATCCAATCAAGAAGATAAAATAATAACAAAGGCAAAAGTTTTCCATTTTCCCGGAGAATCTAGAGCGCATCAGGCGCTGACCATGGCTTCCAAAACTATTAACAAAAGATCAAACACATAAGAGTCATCTTCTTGTTGTTATTCTAAAAGAAACGGAGACACCATAGGGTTGCGAGCAATTAATGGTATTAATGAAATGGAGGATTGCATCAATTTAGACGGAGGACACGAGAAGATCAAGAGAAGAGACCATATGGACCTAGACAATGGCACGTCCATAAGTCACGTGACCGGAACACATGTTGACGCCGAGGAATATGGCATGTTTTTATTAATTTTTATTGTTTTCCGTGGGTTTTCACGCGCGGGTGGGGCTCGACAGCTGGGCTTGGCCATGGAATATTTGGACAATTCGGAGGGAATATTGGAGATGATTACAGATTGGACAGATCAATAATCCCTTTGATTTTTAAGGTTTAGGTCGGAGTACGGTTTCCTCCCTCACGCGCTTACTCTGCTCCGATTATCCCATTGCTTTTTTGGGAATTGAGAATTCAAATTTGAATATGACTATAACATGTAGTTGTTGAAAATTTGAAAATTCATATATAAAAAAACTACGTTAGTGTATTAGTTTCACAAACTCTTTAATTTATGACAGTAAGCTTTTAGCACAATAAAAAATCAAACAAATTAAATACAACAAAATAAATTAACACCAATATTTATTAACAGAGTTCGACACACTTTACTTACGTCTGTAAAGTTTTCACCTAGCTTAATTATTTTACTAACGATAATAGTTTTATAAAAGGCTTTACTAAGCGATACTACTTAACCCTTGACACTATCCCTCTTCCTCATTACCCGTGAAAGAATTTTACATCCACTAGTACAATCGTCTCGTACTAACTTCAACAAATGATTTTTCTCAATAATCTTATAACGAAAGAATACTAAATAAATAACTCAAGTGATTAAGCAAACTTCAACATAAATGAGAGCACTTAAGAAAGAACAGAAAAACAACTCCCTTATAGATTCGGCTCCACCGAAACAAGTCTGAAAGTTGTCACCGCAAATTATGGGATGATTCACGTAAATACCAGTATTAATTTACAGCAGCAGGATGAAGACACCAAGTATGACAACCCACGCAAACGACCCACTCCAAGATGTTGCAACTACAAAGAAATCGGTTAACAAATATTATTCACTTGCGTTAACGCAGTTCGACACACTTTGCCTACGTCCGTAGAGCCCTTACTCAGCTTAATTCTTTCACCAACGATAATAGTTTTATACAAGACTTTATTGAGCTGACACCACTCAACTCTTAACACTATCCCTCGCCCTCACTACCCGTGAAAGAATTTCACACTCAATAGTATACCATCTCATGCTAATCTCTACAGGGAATTTTCTCAACAATCTTATAACGAAAGAACACTAAATAAATAACTCAAGTAATTAAACAAACTTCAACATAAATGACAACATTTGAGAAAGAGTAGAACAACAACTCCCCTATAGATTTGGTTCCACCGAAACAGGTTTGAAAGTTGTCACCACAAACTACGGGATGATACACGCGAATACCAATATTGATTCACAATAGCAGGATGAAGACACCAAGTATGACAACCCACTCCAAGATGTTGCAACTACAGAGAAATCGGTTAACAAGTATTATTCACCTGCGACAAACCCAAACAAGACAAAGACCAAACCCAAACAAGACAAAGACCAAATCACACAACAACCATCACAAAATCTGCAGTTCACCAACACTTTCCTTCAGCCTATGAAAACACCTTCTAAAACGATGACTCACGGACACCACAACACACTTTCAGCTATCTCCCAATTTTCTGCACACCCAACAATGTGATCTGCCCATTTACCATAGATCAATCCATACCAAGATGTAGACTAAGTCACATGTAAGCCTCTCTCAATTCAGCCCACAACAAAAAGAATAAGATCTTAAGTTCACCTTTTACACAAACACTTGCCATAACCACCCAAATAAAAGCATTACCAAGTAACTCACGTGTGTATATAGCAGAAGCAAGATCACGCATACCCTATCAAGTGAATGCCTAGCCAAAATCTTCACCAAATCATTAACGTTTCAAGTGCAGAAGTTGGGTCACCCACATAGGAATCTTTTTGACAAGAAAATCACCCACACAGCCACACTCCTTTAGCTATCTCATAGTATACTCCACACAATAACAATATGATGTGCCCATACATGCTCAATCAACCAATCAAGACACTAAAAAAAAATCACTCATGCAAGCCTACCTTGCTACAGCAGAAAAAACACAATCTCTATGCATAATCTGACATAATCCACTTGAACTTGAGTTAAAGATAGACTTCTAATTTTATTGCAATTCTTATACCAGAGTCTAACTCAAATAAGGAGTGTTACTTATTTACACCATATCTTGATTTAGATTTTAAACATTATCTTGAAGACCCAATAGTAATATTGTCGCCTGCAATCAAATTAATACCAACTCTAATAATGAAATACGTAGTTAGTGAATAGTTGAGATCGTTCCCACGAGGAATCTACTAGTAAATGTTATACGAATTGAAAACTAAAACAAATTGGGGGGGGGGGGGCGTTGAATTAATATGATTTTAAGAAATTAAAAATGACAAAAATTGGAAAAAGGCGAAAATATTTAGATTTGGAAAATTAATAACAAACCTGGGTTTTGGATCACCTATGTTATCGAACTAATATGGATCATCAATATAAAATTAATTTCATTAATAAATACTCATTGAATGATGTTCTATCTTAAGATTAAATGAATAAAAACATGTATTCTAAACACTCTTATTAGTTAACAACTTAGATACGATCTTAAGTTTGATTGATTAATAGCTTTAAGAATTAAGAGAACTAGTGAGCAAGACAATACATATACCATATGTATTTAATCTAGATAAGTATCTTTCTAAGAATTTTCAATCCTTAACGTAAAGATGGTAATCCTAATTGCCACTTTAGATTAGTAAAACTCAACGTCAAATCCTACTAATCTGGCTGTAAATTAAATCAATCAATTTCTAGTTGTACGCTTTAGAGATCAATCAATTCAATCATAAAAATTAATACGGAAGACACTTAATATTCATCAATGAAATAAACTTTATTCAGAAAATCTCACACATATTAGATGATAAAGTAGTTTCCTTCAACCAAGAAGAAGGATTTAGCTACTCATAACAGAGGTAAAACCCAACAGAAAAGTAGTAGAACACATAGTCTCTATATCTGCACTTTTCCATAAAATACGAAAAATTCTTCAAAAACTAGAAGGACCATAGCAAGAAAATGTAAAAAAAGATGTAACTAGCAGTGTCTTCTCTTCTCTCTTGTCGTTATCATATACACCTCTCCTCCAAATCAAGTAGCAGATACCCCACCTAAAGACAATAACTTGATTCCCAAAATAATTAAAATTCTAGGTGTATCGAATTTGTTTTCAAATCAAATTCTGCAGATAAGCTTTTTCTTTGCACGTGTCCACGCTTAGTCAATTATTTTTCTATCAGCTGGAAATTTGAATTGTCTTTACTTTTCTTGCTTCTTTTTTATTCAAATTCTTCTCCTATGTGTTAAAAATCATTTGAGAACAATTAAGAAACAAGTTCATTAATTTTAAATAAAAATTTCAATACATTGAAGAGATTTGTATCCAAAGTTAGCACAAAAATAACAACTTATCAAATTCCCCTACACTAATCTTTTGCTCGTCCTCGACAAACTATATTTCCAATTAATTGGCCAACTAATCAACTTCTTTTATTCCAAATCTCACAACAATAAATAGTAGGGGTGGGCACGGTTCGGTTCGGTTCGGTCAGTTTTTAGCTATTTTTTAGACAGAACCGAGTAATCAGTTTTATGACACAAGAAAATCGAACCGAACCGTATGTCAGATGAAACCAAATTTTCAGTTTGCCCTGCGGTTTGGTTCAGTTCGGTTACTTCAATCGATTTGGGCCCTAATCTTGGGCCTTAAAATTTAGGCCAAATTTAGTACATGTCCAACGTTTTTATTTCATTTTAGGACCTATTGGTTGATTGTCATACTTGCAAAGTTGCAAACTTACCTTATATACCTAGAGTTAGAAGTATAAAAAAATATAAACTTTTTTTGTTTTTACTTGACCGGTTTGGTTCGGGTTAGTTTGGTAAAAATTTTTGCCTACACCGTACCCTAACCGATATAGTCAGTTTTTCAATATCCAAAATTGAACTGACCATCCATCACTCTCCACACCAACCTGTTTCGTTCAGTTTCTTCAGTTTTGTGGGTCGGTTCAATTTTTTCAGGTTTTTTGCCCACTCCTATTAAATAGTGTACACTTTAAGAGTCAAACAATATTGTAACCAATGAATTCCCCATAGTTAATCATTCAAGTAATATAAACAAAGTCAATTTAAGGCAATCATATTTCAAAAACTAGCATATAATTATAGCAAACTATCACAGATTGAATTTCGCCCAAATCACTCAAGTGTTT
The DNA here is from genome assembly GCA_027478495.1 of Erythroxylum alaternifolium. Taxonomy (NCBI): domain Eukaryota; kingdom Viridiplantae; phylum Streptophyta; class Magnoliopsida; order Malpighiales; family Erythroxylaceae; genus Erythroxylum; species Erythroxylum alaternifolium. Next base: position 21,026 of record JANIIA010000024.1, on the reverse strand, counting down.
GTTGGTTTAGTATTTCACTTAAATTCTTTTAAGGCAAATATTCCACTATACACCAACATTTCACCACTTGTAATACAAACATGCACAAATCAAAAAGAATTTATTCAAAGTTGTATTGGGCTATAGGTAACGATAAGGATTTACAAACGGAAAGCGCAGAAATGATAAACATTAACAAAGCATCTAACCACTTATGGAGACACAAATTTAATCACAAAGGAGTCAACAATATCATTGCATAGAGATAGATTATTCCATAACTTGTTTTCCACTACTGTATTATTATTTTTCCTTTTCTTTTTTCTTTCTTTTTCTTTCTTTTTTTATCAATGAACTAATATTTAAAGACAACGGTGCAACACACAATTCAAATCTAATTCTCTTCAATTTCCTTTTATCTTTTTTTCGTTGGTTCCATATCTCTCTAAATAAGATTGGCATAAATTATGCTTAGAATGCATACTTACATTTATGATGGGTGAAGATATGAGAGATTTTAGTTGTTTATTGTGGGTTTATAAAGAAAAAGGATTCAGCTGAAAAAGTTTAACAAAGGATATTGAATTAGGTTGACTTTTTAAGCTAAAGGGTTAAAACAAAGATAACCTTTATCATTTTTATGCACACATGTATAGATGTAGTCTCAAGTCGATTCCAAGCAAGTTCTAGAGAAAAATTCACCTTAGAAGATAATCACACATCAAAGAAATACAGATTGATATAGATGTTTCAATCTTTTAGGCCCAAAAACTCACAGGTTAATGCAGTTCTTCACATTTATACACCATGTTTAATCATATGATTGCCAAAACTTGACTAAGTGTATACATTTGTATTTCTTAACTAAGTGACATTTATTGTCCTAAAATAAATTTAACTCAAGTTATGTGCACTACTTAAGTCATTAAAAATGGAGGTTTAGAAAGTGTCGAAGTTGGCTAATCAATTGCAAAAAAATGAATAATTATTCAAAAATTTCCAACAAAGATTGCTAACTATCAATTATATGGAACTTACCCCACCCCCACACATAATTCATACATTGTCCCCAGTGTAATGACATAAGATAAAAGAAGAGAGAAAAGAAAGCTTCCCTATAAACTGAGCACTGAAATCATGGGGTTGGTGGTGAGAAGGTTGGAATCCTTGATGTGCCCACTATACCATCAAATTGTGTTCCATTCGGTGCATCTGATGTTTAAGTCGAGTTAAACGAGTGTCCAAATTTGCTTGGGGAAGCTAACTACTACTCGACGTATCTGTCACAACCTGACTCTTTGTGGTTGGACATGGGTTGGAAGGGACAACTGGACCTGGATTAGTGAAGGATATCCTTCGATGACTCATGTCCACGATTCCCATCTGGCATAAACATTCCATATATAAAGATTCTATGGCATAAGCCACAATCATGTCAGTGCTTTCAGGGTCTAATAAATCCAAATTAATGACCAATTGAGTGATGTAGGACGCTAATATTAATGGTTTGGATTTTTTGTTTAATACAGATTAAAATTGCATTAAAAACCAAAAACTCAAATTAATCGAAATTTATCTGTCCATACACCTTAAAAAATAAAATTTAGCCTTAAAAAGTGTACCCGCAGAATCCCGAAACCCTAAAAAATTATATGCTAGGAGTCAATGTATGATTTTGAAAACATGATTTTTTAAATACGAACTCTTAGATGCACTGGAATTATATGGATGAGGATCGACGGACCATTGAGTCCACAATTCAGATGCATGAAAATCACTATGATAATCACAATGAGAACTTACAAATGGTTCATTTTTAACATCATCTGCTGATATAAAACCCATGTCCAAGTTAAATTCAGCAACATATAATGCAAATTCCTTACCCATAAGTGTAAATTCTACAATTCCTTTAGTAAACAAGTCAAATTCTTTATGAGAATTAAATTCAAATGTATTGTAAAATTCTCTTGTTAATTCAACATATGCAGGGTAGTCAATTTTAACAAACAAATTCCAACAAATTTGTCCAACTAGTTGCTTAAAAGAATCACGAACTTGTAAAGCTTCAAGAGTGTTGGTAAGAACATACTTACAAGGGTAGATTTTGCATTGGCTTAGTTGTTGAAATCTTTGGTTGTCCTTTGGCAATGGAAAAGAAGTAAAAGCTCCACTTCGTGAATTTCATTGGATTCTATTCTCGACTTGCTTACCTTTTCGAGTGTGATTCCTTGTTGAAGGGCCTAGTGTTGGTTTGTACATTGGAGGGATTGATGGAGTTGGTGCTGCAGTTGTGGTGCTCGATGGAGGTTGGGTATTTGCAAATGATGTTATTGGTGAAGCTAACCTGCGTGAATCACTCTTCTTGCATGGCATGGTTCCAATCGTTGTGAAATTGCAGTCCTGAAACACGAAAATGAAAGCATAAAACCAACTAAAATTTAGACTAGAAAATGGGTGGGTTACGGTGCGAAGGAGGGTAAAAGGTTAGGTTTTTTGTTGGAAAGATATGGGTGTTTACTATTTCAGCAGTGGGTGTGTGAAATTATGAGTTAGTGAAGGCAAGAGCAAGAGATAAATGAAAGTGGGGAGGTAAAAATGTAATGGGCGGTAAAATGATAGTGGGCGACGGGAAAGAATTTTTTTATAAAATTAAAATTGAAAATATTAACAAATGAAAATACTAAAGGGAATGGAACTGAAACAAAACAAGTCAAACAAATTTAAAAAATGATAAATACTGAAAAATAAAAATAAAAATAAATATGAAATTTTTGGGTTACCCTCAAATGTGCTTTTTTTTAAGTCGTTAGCTGGATGTGTTTACCAACTTACTTGATCAGAGATAGATTGTGGCTACCAACTCTATCTCTTCCACATTCTCGACTGGAGAGTTCTCATAGTATGGTTTCAGACGGTGTCTGTTAACCTTAAACACCGTGGAAGTGTCTAAACTTTGAATTTCTACCACACCATGAGAAAATACATTAGTATCAATAAATGGTCCTAGCCAACAATATCATAATTTTCCTAGAAATAACTTAAGCTTTGAATGATAAAGAAGAACTTTTTGTGGTACTGAAAACTGCTTCCTAAAAATCATTTTATCATGAAAAGCTTTAGTTTTTTCCTTATAAAATTTCGCAATTTCATAAGCTTCATTACGAATCTCTTCTAACTCTTGCAATTGTAACTTCCTATTGTTAATAGCCTCTACCAAATCCATGTTTAACTGCTTCACAGCCCAGTAAGCTCTATGTTCTATTTCCATAGGCAAATAACAAGGTTTACCGAAAACTAACATGTATGGCGACATGCATATTAGAGTTTTGTAAGCAGTCTGATACACCCACAAGGCATCATTCGAACGCAAGCTCCAATCTTTTCTGTTTGGATTCACTACTTTTTTCAAAATTGATTTTATCTCCCAATTGGAAACTTTAGCTTGCCCACTCGTTTGCAGATGGTATGCAGTTGAAATACGATGTAAGGCACCATGTTTTTTCATCAAAGTTCCAACAATTTTATTGCAGAAATGAGTTCCTCTGTCATTAATCATGGCTCGAGGTATTACATACCTGACAAAATGGCTAGATTTGACAAAATTAACTACAACCTTAGCATCATCTGTATGAGTAGCTTTCGCTTCTATCCACTTTGACACATAATCTACGACTAGAATGATATAAGTCTTACCAAAAGATAAAGGAAAAGGACCCATGAAGTCAATTCCCTATATATAAAAAATTTCACATACTAGGATATTTGTAAGTGGCATTTGATCTCTTCGTCCCAAACTACCTAATTTTTGGCAACGATCACAAGACTTACAGAACATGTAAGAATCATAAAATAGCTTAGGCCAAAATAATTCATATTCAAGAATTTTATGAGTTTTTCTTTTGGGCCAAAGTGTCCCCCACACACAGATGAATGGTAAAAATTTAATATGGAAGGAATTTCATCATCTCCAACACACCTTCTAATAATCTGATCAGCACAAAATTTTCAAAGATGAGGTTCATCCCATATGTACTATTTAGTCTCTCTTTTAATTTTATCCTTTTCAGCTCTAGATAAATCACTAGGTAAGGACTTAGTCACCAAAAAGTTTACTATGTCAGCATACCATGGAATTACCTGTTGAATTGCAAAGAGACTTTCATTTGGAAAATCATCTTGGAGAACACCAGATGTATTGGTTCAAGTGATCTGACTGAGATGATCAGCCACCAAATTTTCAACTCTCTTGTTGTTATGTATTTTTAACTCAAATTCTTGTAGGAGTAAGATCCACCAAATCAACCTTAGTTTTGCTTCTTTCTTAGTCACTAAATATTTCAGAGCTGCATGGTTTGAATAAAATTCTTTCTTCATCGTGTAATAATTCTTCTGAGCATCGTTAAGTGTTATGGAGGCATAATAAATGACATGAGATATTTTATCCACTTTTTGACCCAAAACTACTCCAACTGCATATTCCAAGGCATTGCACACTAGTTCGAATGGAATGTCCCATTTTGGTGGCTAAATAATTGGAGTTATAGTGAGTCATTCCTTTAGTTCATCAAATGCAATCTTTCTTGGCTCATCAAAATCAAATTTCACGTCTTTTTAGTGTAGTCTACATATGGGTTGTGCAATCTTCAAAAAATCTTTGATAAATCGGCGATAGAATCCTGCATGACTAAGAAGAGAACAAACTTCCCGCACAGTTGCGGGGTAAGGTAAAGATCTGATAATTTCTATCTTAGCCTTATCAACCTCAATTCCCTTAGATGAGACTGTATGAACTAAAATTATGCCTTGACTAACCATAAAACGACATGTTTCATAATTTAAAACTAAATTAGTCTCAATGCAAGGTTTAAGCATTTTCTCAAGGTTGATAATGCATGTTTCAAAAGATTCTGCATAAACTGTAAAATCATCCATGAAAACTTCCATACAATTTTCCACAAGATTAGAGAAAATACTTACCATAAACCTTTGAAATGTCGTTGGTGTGTTACACAACCCAAACGACATTCTTCGATAGGAAAAGGTGCCGAATGGACATGTGAAAGTTGTTTTCTCTTAGTCCTTTGGTGTAACCAAAATCTGGTGATACCCTAAATAAAATAGCAATAGTGAGATTTACCTGCAAGTCTTTCAATCATTTGATCAATAAACAGAAGCGAAGAATGATTTTTTCTAGTAACCGAATTCAGCTTCTTATAATCTATGCAAACTCTCGGCCCATTTTGAATACGAGTGGGTATCAACTCACCATCACTATTTTCTATTACAGTTACCTCAGTTTTCGTTGGCACTACCTAGACCAAACTTACCCAATTGCTATCTGAAATAGGATAAATAATTCCAGCATCAAGAGGCGTCAGGATATCCTTTTTCACTACTTCCATCATCGGTGGATTCAAACAACGTTGAGGTTGCCTTACCTCCTTGGCTTCATCTTCCATCAAGATTCGATGCATACAAATGGTGGGACTAATGCCTTTTAAATTAGACACTGTCCATTCGAAGGCTTCCTTGTGTTGTCTTAGCACTTGAATCAATTGATTTTCCTACAAAATAGTGAGTTTATTTGAGATAATAACAAGAAATGTATCTTGCTCACCCAAAAAAATGTATTTTAGATAGTTAGGCAAACTCTTTAACTCTAACGTAGGTGGTTGAATCAATGAAGGCAGTAGCTTGGAGCTATTTTAGGACAGCTCCACATAAGGCAATTGCTTCATTAATTGCTTGGTTTTCTCCAAATGGCAAAACAGAACTTGAAGTTCGTAGTTGGGCAATAATGTCTTTGTAATTGCTTGCCACTATAACATATCTCCCATCTCCAAAATTTTCTCAAATTCATCTCTTTCATTTAGTGATGAATTTTCCTGCACCAAAGTGTTAATAAAATCCAAAGAAACAAAAAACTGTTCATCATCCAGATATTTCATGACATTGTATATATTGAATTTAATCAATTCACTATCAAATTCTATAGTTAATGATCCATTATGAACATCAATTTATGTTCTAGTGGTTTTCAAGAACAACCTTCCAAATAAAATTGGAGTTAAAGAAGATACAACATCACTCCCCTTCTGCAAAATATAGAAATCAGCTGGAAAAAGCATTGCATCCACTTGAATTAAGATATCCTCTAACACACCCTTTGGATAAGCATTTGAATGATCCACTAATTGAATCGCTACATTAGTTTCTTTGAGAAGCCCCACGTTTAAAGACTTGTAAACATCATAAGGCATGACATTTATTAATGCACTAATTCTAACATAGGTTTTTCAATTCTCAAATCATCAATTTTACAAAGAAAAGTGAACATACCTGGGTCTTGAAATTTATGTGGTAGCTTTTTCTTTTGCAGTATGGTTGAAACATTTCACTTTCTCATCAAATTTCAATTTCCGTTTTGAAGTGTAGAGTTTCTTAAGAAATTTAGCATAACGAGGGATTTGTTTAATGGCATCAATCAAAGGAATATTTACTTGGACTTTTCTAAAAGTCTCCCATATCTCTTTCTCTTGCTCCTTTTTCCTTGCATTGGCGAATCGACTAAGAAAAGGGGGTTGTATAACAAAATTCTGTAAACCTAAATGCGTCTTTTCTGGCTGATTAGGTGTTTCTTTTATTGCTTCTTCTTTGATTTCCCTCTTGGAGATTTTTGGAGATGGTTCCTTCAATTCCTTACCATTTTGCAACATAACAACTTTGACACTTTGTTTGGGATTAATTTCTATTTGAGCAGGAAACTTTCCAAAACTTTGTGCCTCCAACCAATTGATGGTTGTTGCCATTTAGCTCAATTGTTTTTCAAGATTTTGAATAGTAGCTTGAATATCTTGTTGAAATGTCATGATATTAGTGACCAAAGATTTAACTAAATCTTCCAAAGAAGACTTACCTTTGAAATTGGGTGTCATTTATTGATGTTGTTTAGGTACATATGGTTGCCTATATTGCTGGAAATTTCCAGTAGCTTGTTGTCCTTGAGTGTTTCTATAACGCAAATTTGGATGGCCACGCTAACCTGAATTATAGGTGTTGGAGAATAGGTCATATTTTCTTTGATTTTACCCAATAACTCTCCTCATGACATTAACTTGTTCTGCACTTTCTTTTTTCAAAACTGGACATGCGCAGTGAAGTGTCCCAACATTGAATATATTCCACATGCCCTAGCTTCTTCTTTCTTTGTAAACACAAGTTGCTGCACCAAAGAAGTAAGATCATCTAACCTCTTCTCCAACGTTGTCATACTCACCTTATTTACTTGTTTTAAACTATGGTCAGAACGTATCCTGAAATATTATGTATTCGAAGCCATATTTGCTATCAAATCTCTTACAGTTGTCAGTGTTTTGTCAACCAAAGCTCCACTGCTTGCAGCATCGATCATACTCTTGTCTGGACAGCAAAAGAACTTCATAGAAGTATTAAATCAACAATTAATTATTTATTTGGTGATGAGGACAACTAGCATAAAGCTTTTTTAATCTTTCCTAATAGTAGTATAATGTCTCCCCTGTGTGTTGTCAAATGCCATAAATTTCTTTTCTAATATTGGCAGCTCTTGATGTTGAAAAATATTTTTCAAAGAAGAGTCTCTTCATTCAGCCCATGTTTGCACGTTTTTATTAATTGAATAATACAACCAATCTTGAACATCATCTTTGAGAGAAAATGGGAAGGCTCTTAGTTTGATTTGCTCCTTAGTCACATTCATAGACTTCATACCCATACAAACCACATCAAATTCCTTCAAATGTTTGTAAGGATTCTCTCCTGATAGACCACGAAAAATAGGTAATAAATGAATCAGCCCTGACATTAGTTCAAAGGTGTCGTTGTCCCCCAAATTTGGAATATTGATGCAATGGGGTTATTGAGCATCCGTAGGGCAGCTAGTTCACGAAGAGTGCGATTTGCAGCCATCTTTTCCTTTTTCTGAACTTGTTGTCTCTATTTTGTTTGCTTCCATAATCTCTTGGTTGTCTTTTTTACCTATGAATCGAATAGCAATTGAGTTGTCTTGTCTACTCGTGTAATATACATATACTATCAAGAATTTGCCGACAGTGCCAAAATTTGGTAATGATGTCGCTTACAACCAAATTAATACCAACTCTAATAATGAAATATATAGTTAGTGAAGAGTTGAGATCGTTCCCACGAGGAATTTAATAGTAAATGTTATATGAGTTGATGTGCTTGGTTTGCTATGTCACGCAGTCTCTCATCGAAGTCTCCAATGGTTTCACTCTTATCCATCTTCTACTCTTAAAATTTCACAGCCAACATCTAAAATTTTGAGGCTATCACATATTTCGATCCTTCATGTATAGTTTGCAAAGTGTCCCACGCTTTTTCTGCTGATTCACAAGCTGATATCATAGCAAAGCAACCTTCATCAATGACATTAAAGATGGCGTTCAGGGCTAGAGAATTTCCAAGCACTCTCTATTCTTCAGCTCTTGTCCACTCATATGCATCTTTAAGCACTGCTTCTCCATTTTCATCAGTCGTCACAAGATGTGTCCAACCATTTAAAACTGAGTTTCATGTTTTTGTTCCTTGTGCCTGAATGAATACTCTCATCCGTAATTTTTACGTAGGATAATTTGAACCATCTAAACAACAGTGGCCTTATGATTGATGCCCCTTCTCTTATAGCTATAATTGCGAAACAAAGATCTACACCGACTTGATGTACCAAGTTCTGATTCAATGACCCACTTTGATACCAATTGAAAAAACCATAAGGGTGTATTAGTTTCGCAAACTCTTTGATTTACGACAATCGTTCTAGCACAATAAAAAACTAGAAGAATTAAATGCAACAAAATAAATCAACACTAATATTTGTTAACGCTGTTCGACACACCTTGCCTATATCACTTATCCCTTGACACTATCCCTCGTCTTTAGTACTTGTGAAAGAATTTCACACCCAATAGTACGATCGCCTCGTACTAACCTCATCAAAGAATTTTTCTCAACAATTTTATAACGTAAGAACACTAAATATATAACTCAAGTGGTTAAACAAACTTCAATAGAAATGAGAACACTTGAGAAAGAACAGAAAAACAACTCCTCTATAGATTCGGTTCCAGCAAAATAGGTATGAAAGTTGTCACCACAAACTATGGGATGATCCACGCAAATACCAGTAATAATTCACAGCAGCAGGATGAAGACACCAAGTATGATAACCCACACAAACCACACAGTCCAAGATGTTGTAACCACAAAGAAATCAGTCAACAATTATCATTCACCTATAACAAACCCAGACAAGACAAAGACTAAACCAAAATAAGGCAAGGAAGAAATCACGCAACAACCATCACAAAATCTACAGTTCACTAACACTTTCCTTCAATCTACGACAACACCTTCCAAAACGATGACTCTCACACACCACAACACACTTTTAGCTATCTCCCAATTTTCTGCACACCCAACAATGTGATCTACCTATTCACCATAGATCAATCCACACTAAGATGCATAATAGGTCACACGCAAGCCTCCCTCAATTCAACCCACAACAAAAAGAATCAAATCTCAAGTTCACTTTTCATGCATACACTTGCCATAACCACTCAAATGAAAGCATTACCAAGTAACTCACGTGTGTATATAGCAGAAGCAAGATCACGCACACTTTATTAAGTGAACGCCCAACCAAAATCTTCACCAAATCACTAACGCCTCAAGTGCAGAAGCTGGGTTGGCACATAGGAATCTTTTTGACAAGAAAATCATGCACACAACCACACTCCTTTAGCTATCTCACAGTATACTCCACACACACAGCAACATGATGTGCCCATACATGGTCAATCAATCAATCAATCAAGACACTAATAAAAAATCACTCACATAAGCCTACCTTGCTATAGCAGGAAAAAAACACAATATCTATCCATAATCTGACATAATCCACTTGAACTTCAATTAAAGATAGACTTCTAATTTCACTACAATTCTTATACCAGAGTCTAACTCAAATAAGGAGTGTTACTTATTTACACCATATCTTGATTTGGATTTTTAAACATTATCTTGAAGACCAAATAATCAAAAATGGCAAAATTAAATAATTGAGATATAATAAATATCTTAAGAATATCAACAACTTAAACATGAATCATATGGTATTCTTAGGTGTATATATCATGTAACGGTCGACTCTTTAGCTTGTTTAAACTGTTTTATTTCAACTACTAAATGCTCTTAGTTAATTAAGGTTATATAATGATTTACTCTTTAATAGTAAAAGATATCTTTTTTGGATATTTTTATTTTAAATTATTATTATTAAAATATTAAAAATTCATTAAACAACAACAGCAATTAGTAGAAATCCTGCTGATACCTAAAATTTGGGAAGGTTCAGTAATACGCAGCCTTACCGCTAATTAGTAGAGAGGCTATTTCCAAATGACCTATATAAAGAGGAATAATA
>JANIIA010000023.1:51517-67963 GCA_027478495.1 Erythroxylum alaternifolium | reverse complement strand
AAACTTTAGTGAATTGAGAATTGGTGTTTGTTGTCAACTACAATCAGCTCCTAGCAGCGCAGAAGAAAATCTAACAACCCAAAAAAATATAAAAAGCAAAAATGTCATTATTATAAGTGTACTACTCCCAAACTAATTGTCACTAAAGAGGTCTTATAAGGAAGAGGGATTAAGGGGAGACAGACTCGACTCTTGAGGAGAGCTGGAGAGGCAAAAACAAACCAAGCCCAACTTAGCCCGAAACCCAAAATTTGTCCAGCTTGGGCCAGCCTCAGTCTTATATACCATGTCTACTTGAGAACCACTCTCCTATAAGTATATATTGAAACAAACACTTTATTCAATGTGTTTATAATATTATATCCAACTTTATAAATATCTCATAACCTTTTTATTATCCAATTCAATTATGATCTTAATAGATAATATATGCTTCAACTATACATCACGCCCTAAAATTATTAACTTTGACTCTTCAAAGTCCTAACATTTCGTATCTAATATGAAATTTTGTTAATTAATTTAATTAGAACTACCAAAAGTAAGTTGTTTGTACTTGACTTTGCTATAAAGGGAATAAATATTGCACTATATAATATCTTATATTGCATTTTTCTCCTTAGATAAATCCACAATATTGTGGAATTTAATTGTACAGTTATTAACCAAAGAATCTTATTCCTTATAAATAACTGAATAATTTATCTCACCACATTGATCTCATCAAAGTGCTTTGGTACTTACTTTTTTTTACTTGGATTTAAATAATTTAAAATTTTCAAAATTTATGTCAATACTTCATTTAATTCATATCATTATATTGCATGAAGTCGTTAATAAATTTCATGAAGTATAAGCATCCATCCTTTCATCACATGTATAAATTTAACAATTCAATATTATCATTATCTCTTCACCAAAAAGTTGATTTTGTCATTATTCAACTTAAAAAGTTTCATGCGATTCATACGATTCGTAATCAAAAGGATTTATATATCTTTGAATGTAACTTTATGCGTGACCTATTAGGTTCTTAATATATTAGTAATGATTATAAATTATAATTATAATTATAATTAGAATTACATGAATTAACGCTCCTTTTAATTTATCTTTAATTCTCCAATTCTCTAATTTATAATGATATATCAAAATTGATGTGTAGTAATATGTCATGACTATCCAAATATTAGAAATGTTTAAGTGATTTGACTCAACACGTCCATACCTTATTATAATCTATAATTTAATCATTTTGATATCTAATATTCCAATTGAGCATAGAGTATGAGTTTTGAGTCTACTCTATTAAATCTAATCATGTTCATTGTTGATAATTAGTAATTAATTTATAATTTATATATGAAAATGCCTTTTCAAATCTCAATTCTCTCTAGCCAGAGAATTCGTTAAATCAAAATTAATCAAGAATAGCAGAATATTGTCTTTATTTATTTTAAAGTGATGAATCATTTATTGACTTACTCAACTATCTGTGTATAGTTCATATTATATCCAAGTAATATTAATTGAACTACCCTAAATAAAATAGGTCATAAGTAGCATCAAAATATGGTAATTTTCACATGAAATACTTTGGAAATATCAAGTTTAGAGATCAATCATACAACTATCATAATAAAGAAATTCACATGCATGTAAGTAATATTTTATTTGTGATTCTCATAAGGATCAATTCAGCGAACTTATTTTTTAATAAGCATCCCATGTTTGTCAAGTATCTCTTTACTTTTTTTTTATATCAATTATTTTATTCATAAGAAAAAATATAATGTGCGCTAGTTTTTACCATTTCATTAATATCCTGTCTTGATTAAACTATAATTATGAATAATTTAAGAATAATACATAAATATAAATTAAATATCATAAAGATAAATAGTGTCTTTAATTAATTGTGTTATAAAATTTATAAACAATTGATTAGATGTAGAGTATATACCAATAATTTTTCTTTCAAAATAAAAAAAATGATTACAAAAAAAATTATTCCTAGTCTCGACTTAACAGGAGTAAGTAATTTACCAGAAAGGACATGTGAAACATAGCACTGAAAAGCAAAAATTATTATTCGAGTGCTGCAATATGTAGCTTTGCCGACATATGTAATGTGGCAAGCGATCATATGACACTGAAAATTACAGTTTGTCTGCAGCAAAACAAAAGGCAACGTGAAGAATACAAATCAAAGATTTGTTTTCTAATGCAAAATTGAATGAATGTCCAACATCTATGTCCCCAGCAGCTCTCCTGTCGTTTTCCTCTTCTATCATCTCGTAATTCAAATTGCTATATAGGAAGTTGTTGTGTACCTTGCGTTGATAAATTTGTTTTGATTATATCTAGGCTACGGTCAATATTTATTTACGTCTGATCTCTTATAAAAATCTGTTATATAAACTAGACCGGTATATAAGCTAAAAATCTCACCATACAACTCCCTGGAAACTTATCAGCAAAATATCAAACTTACTTACATGTAGAGAATTGAACATAAAAATAAAATTATATCAAAGTTATTTCTTTATATATATCAAAAATTAAATAAAAGAATACTATAGTTAGAGAAATTATATACATAAAGTAAGAAATCAACGGGTGGTTTTGTATTTTAATATTTTATTAAAAAAATTAAGTAAAATTTTGTTTTTATTTTTTTGCATCCTATCAGTATTGATATAAGAAATTGTAGTAGAAATTTATTTATTTAAAATTTTAAATAAATCTATGTTTGATCGATGTTTAATTAAAACTACTTTAATGTCGACTAAATTTAAATTAATTCGGTGAAGATCTTAGATTAAAATAATAACTTAATTATTGATAACTTGCAAAACTTTAATTATGATAAATTTAAGATGCTATTTTCAAAAACATTAAAATATAGTATGATATTATAAATAACTATAAAAACTTACTTAAAAATTTTAAAAAAATAATATAATATAATTTATGCATTTAACCTAAACAAATTATTATCGCCGTCCTAATTGTATATAGGAAGTCATAATTTAAGAAATGCCCTTATGAACTAGCCCTCCCAGGTTGTCAAATGATTGGAGACCCAAATTAAAAACAAAAGAAGCTACAATCATGCACAGGCACAGGGTTTATATATCAATAAATCACTTACTTTTTCTTTGAATATTCGCAAGGAAGCTCGAGGATCGTGAATTCGTAAGTTGTACGTAAGCTTGGCAAAGAAACTTCCATTTCTCTACCTGTTTTTGCTACAAAGAAGACTGGAAGTTCATCAACTTTAAGGATCTTGATTAATTAACTAGACAAGTAATCTTCCAAGCTCGCGAAAAAATATCTAGATAAAACAAGGGTTACGAAAGACAAAACAGAAGTCGATGCGAGATCATGTGCTTCGGTCTTCCTCTCTCATATGGTATGGCCGAAGAGAATGTCTTTCAAATAATGCCTCGGAGTCCTTTGGCAAATGTTGTTAAGGAATGCCTCGGAGTCTTTTGGCTAATGTTGTTAAGGTTGCTTGTCCTTCTCCTCTCTCTCACCATTCCAGTAAAGTCAATTAGTCTGCCATGTTCAGAACAGTACAGGGGATGACCTCCACATGGTCCGATGCACAACCACATGCAAATTTCGAGGGAGAAGAGACAGCCAAATATGCCAAAAAATGGGATTTTAATTGCTTCGCCATGTGAAGGGTACGGCAGGCGTTCTCCTTGGGGTACCATAGATACTTCTTATGGTGGTGGGCCTCTACAATTGCTGTCAAATTAGCCACTGAATTAAATGAGAGTTACTGTATCTTTTTCTTAAATAAAGTTTTGATACAAGAACTCATTCCTCGTATGGGTCATTGACATTTGCAAACCCCTATGATGGTGCCGTGAAACTAGTATAAACAACCTGACTATAATTGATGGTGGATTCAATTTTAAGTCTTCTTTAGGTAGGGTTATGATTAGTATGCAGTGTGCTGAAGGAAGAAGAGAGAAGGAAGCCTTTGAATTTGGTTTCTTGATGTTTGAATGTTTGTCTCGATTTAGCAGACCAGGATGGGCCTTTAACTGATTCCTACTAGGATTTTATGATAGGGATGGCAAAATAAATATTGTTCAAACTAATCCAATTTAAAGTTAATAGAAAGTTTTGAGGGCAAGCCTAATCCAATCTAAAGTTAATGGAGAAGTTTTAAATTATAATTACTTTTTTACAAATCAAAATTTTAATTAAGTTTAGACTCTATGATCCAACTCAATCTAATCTCCAAATATATTATATAATAACAATAATGTTATTTTATTATATTAAGTTATTAAAAAAGTCAGTGTCATATTAAAATTTGTCATCTACATTATTTTAAGTAGTGATAAATGATTACAAACCTTGACTTGTTAAAAATTTGTAATCTCTACTTTCTTTTCCTCTTTCTTTTTCTCTACTTCAACGTTGTTTGCTTCTTTGACTTCTCTTCCAATCCTTCTCTCTTTCATTGTTTTTTGTCAATTCTACTCTTAATAGTTAGATGCTTTCTTTTGTTCTTCAATTCTTTTGCATCCATTTCTATCTTTAATTTCCTCTTTCTTCCTAGATATATTGTTGTAATGCTTAGTTTTTTTGGAAAGTTTCTTCATTGTAAGAGAAGCATAAACTAAGGTTTGGCCTATTAGATTTTGGCTTGTCGCCAACCTGACTCAATCTTAACCCGAAGTCTGATAAAGGATGATTAACATTGTTCGAGTTCAAACCTAACCAAATTTAGACCATCCAAAATCTACCAAAAACTCAAAGAAGTTGAAGGGTTCGAAGCTCACCTATACTTAACCTAAAATTGATTCGATTCATTGCCCATCCCTTTGCTTTGTCACAAGATTGCAATGTTACAAGTCTCCCTGGATCGCCAAGACTCAACAATAGTATATTTATTATAACAAAACAAAGCTCTTCTATCATCCAACTAAAATAAAAAATTAAAGGGGAAAGAATAAAAGAAAAGACTAAACAAGTTTTGCTATCGTATAGAAGAGGTAAAAATGCATGAACTTTCTGTATATTCACGTACATCCAGAAAAGTGTTCACTATTCATTACTATATACATGCACAGCTAATCTAAAGAAAAGAAAACTTTTGTTTAACTAAATTTAATGATATTAAGACTAATTGTAACAAAAAATGTTAACTGATAACTGATAAATAATTCTTCATCCTCCCTTCAAGTTGGATCTTGGAAAAAATCATGCAAGCCCAACTTGGCGATGAAATTGTGAAATGCCAGAGCTGGAAGAGACTTAGTAAAGACATCTGCAAGCTGTGTAGAGGATGAAGTATGTAATAAGGAAAGGAAACCTTTTTTCAGCTGCTCCCGAACAATATGACAGTCAATATCTAAATGCTTGGTTTTTTCATGGAATACTGGATTAGTAGCAATGTGTAATGCTGCTTGATTGTCACACTTCAAGGAAATAGGAAGATCAATAGGAATTTGAAAATCCCGCAAAATGTAAGAGATTTATAGGAGTTCATAAACAACCGAACCCATGCTCCTATACTCTGCCTCTACTGAAGATTTAGAAACAGTCAGCTGCTTCTTGGATTTCCAAGAAATCAACGAAGAGCCCAACAAAATGCAAAAGCCAGACACAGATCATCTGGTATCATGACAAGCACCCCAATCAACATCGCAATACGCCTGAAGTAGAAAGGAATTACCAGTAGGATAAAATAACCCTAAAGAAGGACTACCCTTCAAATAACGCAAGACAGGTAATGCTGCCTTCCAATGTACCACCATAGGGGCCTGAACAAATTGGCTGAGCTGATGGACAACAAAGGTAATATCTGGTCATGTATATCCCAAGTACAATAACTGCCCAACCGACTGACGATACTGCTGCGAATCAGCAAGGAATGAACCATTTTTCTCTATTAAGATCAACCCTTTCTGCAAAGGAGTAGACACAGGTTTACAACCCATTAAACCTACGGAATCAACCAAATCTAGCACATACTTCCTCTAGTTAATGTACATACCGTGGGGCGACCTTGCAATTTCAAGTCCCAAAAAATACTTAGCATAAAGAAGATCCTTTATAGTAAAAGTAGCAACTAAAAATGTCTTCACTTTCTGGATTTCTCTTTCTGAATTGCCAGTCAATAACATATCATCGACATAGACCAAGATGAGCAAAAAAAAAAGTAGTCTGGAGAGTAAACAAACAATGATCATTTTGAGACTGTGTAAAACCATAACATTGCAGCTGTGAAGTGAGTTCAGCATTCCATTGCTGAGAAGCCTACTTAAGGCCATATAAAGATCTCTTCAACTTACAAACTTCACGTGGAGCTGCTTTCGAATACCCTTCTGGTGGATGCATATAGACCTCCTCTTCTACGAATCCATGGAGGAAAGCATTATTGATGTCCAGCTGGTGCAAAGGCCAATTCTTCGTAGCCACAAGTGCAAACAATATTCTCATTGTAACCACCTTTGCTACTGGTGAGAAACTATCATGATAATCAACCCCTACAACTTGATTATATCCCTTGGCCACTAATCTGGCCTTAAATCTATCAACTTCTCCATTTGGCTTCAACTTTACCTTGTAAATCCACTTGGAACCAATAGCCTTCTTGCCTTCGAGTAAAGGTGTTAGTTCCCATGTATCATTTTTCTCAAGAGCTTCCAATTCTGAATTCACGGCCATAGCCCAATTAGGATCTTGGCTGGCATGAAAATAAATACTAAAACTAACTATAACGAAAAATGTTAACTGATAACTCATAAACAATTCTTCAAAGACCTAGATCTTTTATCCATATTTTTATTTTGTTCCAAGCTTCTTTCATCTCTATTTATAGCCAAGACTTAACAATGCGTTGGGTTTTGTATTTTGTTAAATAACACAAAATAAAAAAGCTTATAAAGTATCCTCAAAGATTGAAATATGAGGAAAGAAAAAGAAGAATTAGAGGAGTATAGAGCACTTGGATTGGTTGCCTAATCTTGGTTAAATATGAATTATGTATACAATTATTCTAAAATTAGGAGTTACAATACAATATTCCTAGTTGATGTAACAATTCAATCTTTAAATTTCAAGAAAGAGAGGAGAAGAAGGAGGATAAAGTTTGTTGATGGCATTTGAATAATGTGGAAAGAGCTTATTATGTTCATGGTATTAAACATAGGGAAGGGATTGACTTAGCTTTTTATCATAGGTGAGCAGATGAAGTTGAAAGATGAAAGAAGTAGAGGAGAAGAATATTATGGTCAAGTGGATCTTTATATAAATTAAAATTTAGGTAGGACCGTATTAATATTTCAACTCCAGTCAAGTTCATTGATTTTTAGTTAAGTTAAATTAGACTCGAGTTTATTTGCCAATCCTACATGTACATATAGCGTAAAGTTTTTGAATATTTGATGGGTATTCATTTATTTTTTGTATTGATCTAATGTCTAGAATATTTGATAGGAATTCTCAGTTATTATTATTATTTATTATAGAATCTATAATATTTGATGGGTATTTTTATTCTAATTTTCTTTTGATGGAATCTGGAAAGGAGTGGAAACTAAACTGTTGTGTTTCTCAATAGCCATCCACTTCTCTTTCTCTTTCGATTTTTTAAGGTTGACTTGACCCGATTAAAATTTGGACAAGGTAAATTTTGATTAGATTCAAGATTAAACTAAATTATTTAGATCCAATTGGACATGCTTAAAATTTAATCGACCTCAAACTCAAGTTTAGATTGTATGATCTAAGTTTGATCGAGTGTTGAATAGAGCTCGAGTTGAAATAAAAAACTTTACTGATCAAATTTAGTTCAACCATTGCAACTCTAATTTTACATGAATCAAATGTGTGCATTATTATTATTATTATTATTATTATTATTATTCTCTATAACAAATGAAAAGCCCTTTCATTACTGAATTACTCATCTTATTATGAAAATAATATAACAAATTCATCAAGCAAGCAAGTAGTTTTGGCGACTGCTTATTGCTTACTTGCTTTTCACCGACTAGGCAACCAGCCAGTCCCAAGAGTAATTATTCTGTAGTTGCTTAGAAGATAAAGGAGAGACAGGTGGTTATAGAGGTTGAGACCCACTCCATTCAGGTTGAGTAGGTTCCGTGTAAACTCTTACACTAAAAACAACTCCACTTAGTCCTTAAGTTGTACAGGCAAGCAATGATTTGTCCAACCCAGCTACTTGGATTGACACTAGACATCAAGTACTTTAGTAACAGAGAACGGCGTGCCCCTAGCTTTTGTTTTTTTCACAATTGTATTAAGTAGGGGGGGATGAGTTTCAGACAAAATTTTTATTAGGTGCGGAATCAACTCCGCTAAGCCTTTCCATAAAACAAATTGAATCTGGCCAAAAGCTACAGAAGTGCCATAATTGGAAGCATGTGATTTTCGTGAGCGAAAATTGGAATTGCCTGATTGAACCGCTCAACCACTAACCTACTTAGCTCATCAAAACCCTCGCAACCCCAAAATCGCCAACTTGATTTAGCTTTCATAATATAAACACTAACAAAAATGTATTAATAACTTCTAACGTAAGTATATATAGTGACTTCATTCTTATATAAAAAAGTAAATTTTAATATATTTAAAATCAGTTTATGAGTATTTGATGCATGAAAGTCCAATTGATGACATAGTATTGCTTCTAAGATAAAATTAGGAGTCCAGGTGAACCATTATATATATTTCATCTCTTCCCATAAAAATCTCAACTTGTATCAGTGGCTTTCGGCTTTTGTTTAGGTAGTAGTTATTAAATGTTTGATTTGAAGTTAAGGTAGAAGGAGGAAAGAAAAAGATTGTTGCTTAATTTGTTTCGATGAGTAACGCAAATGCTTTACACTATCTTCTACAGATTTGGATTTTGAGTCCTTGTATCTTCCCGGTTATCATGATTTAGAACTACCACGTTTGTCTAATTCCAATATGATCCAAATTAAGTTTTGAAATAAAGAAAACTAGCCCGTGGCTCGTTGGGCCATATCTCGAGTCATAAGAGGGTCAATCAGTACTCATGAGCTAAGCTACGGGCCATTATGACCTCCTAACTCGACTCGACTTGATCCATTGATATCCTAATCTAAATCACCTTAATACAACAAAATAACATAAAAGAAATTAATGAAAAACATCAACTTAGTATGGTTTAGATTAATCGCATCGCCAGCTTACATACAATTACTTCAGCTACACATCTTTTGTTGCTTTGCAAGAAATTAATCGACTTGCTGCAAATAATTGAATAAATTCCAGTTGTGCGTTTTTCCCTAATCGAACTCAGTTAATTCTTAAACCTGTCTTCATCTAACGATTCTAATTATGTTTTTTTGTCTTGATTTTCAGTTTTTATCTTACGTTTTTAGTTTTTTTATTTTAAATAAAATCAAAAAATTTGTTTGACTATTAATGTTAATATAATTATATTTTTATCATTAATAATAATTATATATTAGATAAAACTTAAAAATAAATTATTTTTAATTAAATAAATTTATTTTAATGTCTTATATAATATTTATTAACAAATTATTAAAATAAATAATTTAAAATTTAACTTTTTAGTTATAAATTAATATTTATTTAAAATATATTTTAATTATTAAATCAAATTTTATTTGAAAATTTATATATTTTAAAAGTATTTAAATTTAATTACATTATTAATAATTAATTTTAATTAATTAAATATATAATATCAAATCAAATTCTTCATAATTTTATTAAAATTTAATATATTAGCTAATTAAATAGTATATATTTAGTTAATATTAATTTAGGTTAAAAAACAGATAAAAATCACTCTATATGATTTTTGTAATTTTTGAATACGGAAGAAGTCGAAAACAAAAGCAGAAAATAAAAATAAACATGTTTTTGGTCGAATACTTTTTACTGACGTCAGCCACTTCTCTACTTTTAAGACACGTTCACGTTCTAGTTAACGCCCTCACAAGTTACAACGCCAACTCGGACCACAACCAACGAACCTTCCTCCGCCACCGGCAATGCTGCCATCAATGTTGCCGGTGCCCACACCACTACTACTGTAAAGCCAGCACTAACTCCACCTGAGTTGTATGAAACCAAGAACTGCAAGAAATGACGCAGAATCTAAAACTGAAAGTGCTTACCTTGATCACCAAGCTATCAGACCGCGATACGTTCGCTGTCGCGGCGACTGAGCTGGATTCCATCGCCGCCGCACTGGACAGCACCACACTTCCGACGTTTCTCTCATGCATTCTCTCCACCGACTCCACCGACAAGGCATTAGTACGCAAACAGTGCCTCCACCTCCTCTCCACACTGGCTCTCCTTCATACCAACTCTATCTCTTCGTTTCTCTCTAGAATTATTTCCTACCTCACGCGCCGGCTCCGCGACTGCGACTCATCAATTCGCTCCCAATGCGTGGCTACGACTTCGTCTCTCGCCTCCAATATCACGAAGACGCCGTTCTCTGCTGCGTTCTTGAAGCCGTTGAGTGAATCGGTGTTCACGGAGCAGGAGATGAACGCACAGGTAGGATCCGCTTTGTGTTTGGCTGCCGCCATCGATGCGGCTCCTGATCCGGATCCGGCGAGGCTAGGGAAAGTGTTGGTGCCAAGGTTGGAGCGGTTAGTGAAAAGCGACAGTTACAAGGCGAAGAGTGCGGCGTTGGTTGTTATCGGGAGTGTGATCAGAGTTGGAGGAGTGAGAAGTTATGGAGGTATGGTAGGACTAGTGAACTGTTTGGTAGGGTTCTTGAGTAGTGAAGATTGGGCGGCAAGGAAGGCTGCGGCAGAGGCGCTTGGAAGATTGGCGGTTGTGGAAAGGGATGCTATGGCGGCGTTCAAGAGCGGGAACTTGAAAGCTTTTGAGAATCGGAGATTCGATAAGGTTCAAAACTTTTAAGTTTGATCTCGCATTCTTCCAGTGTTAAATTTCCTTTCGTGGATGAATAATTTTGCAGATTGTTTATTTGGAGTATGAATTGTGAGGCTTTTGCAGGTGAAGGCTGTCAGGGAAGTGATGAGTCAGATGATACAGGCATGGAAGCAGGTTCCTGACATCTCTGAGGAGGCATCACCGCCGCCTAGATCGGTGGCTTCCTCAAAAGGTAATGGAGACATTGAAAATACAGGTTAGCCACCAAATTTTGTTGGTTCTTTGGCAAGACTATAAAGAATACATCTGAATCGGTAATTATTTACTGACTCAAGGTCATCGGTTATGCTTGGATTCACTCTAACTTTTTCTTGTATTGATTGTATGGTCCATGCTTTAACCAATTTTGATTCTTTAAATTCATTTTCAAATTTGAAACTTTCGTACTTTGCTCAGTGTGATTGCAACTTATGCATGAGCTCAATTTCAGTAATGATTTTTGTCAATTGTTTTGTATCTATTCCTTCACTGAAGTTTTTTATTTTATGGAAGCAGAAGATGCAAATGATGGGAGCTATCAGTCTGGATCCAAAGCACCTCGCACAGCAGGATCTGAAGCCATTCACAAGAATAAAAGGACCTATAACAGGACAACTCCACCCGATTCTTTATCTGCTATAAACAGAGTTCCTTTGAAGAGTGTTGATAAGAAAACTAGTTCAGGAATTCTGCGGAAGGTAGATTGCAAAAAGAACTTGGACTGGAAGGCTGAAATTGCAGTTCCAAGGGCTGCCTCTGTCTCTTGTGGTGATGATAGTGATCTTAGAGAGAGATGCGATGGTGGCCCAGAAAGAAGGATTACAAAGCCAGATTTAAAGCGGGCACTTTTCAATAAAAATTATGATGATAAGATGCTCAAATTTGTTGGGTCCAAGTCTGGATCTCGTGTAGTCCCTTGCCATGAGGAAAGACCAGAGTCTGCAAATGCAGTCAGTGTTGGGATTGAAAATCAGGATACCAATCACAAAGAGAGTGAGGACTTGTCTTTGATCCGCAACCAGCTTGTTCAGATCGAAAAACAGCAATCAAGCCTGCTAGATCTCCTGCAGGTTTGTTCCACGTTTTGAAACTTATTTTTCTGATGGTACTTTACTAGTGAAATTGTTGATCTTTGCATTTAATACATAGTAATAACTTTTCCATGTCTTTGGGCTGCTTGGTATGAATACACAGTGATATCATTGGTTTCATATATTGACGTTGTTGCTAATTCTCATATTATCTACTGACAATTAGAAATACATCGGGAGCTCACAAAACGGGATGCATGCACTGGAGACACGTGTACATGGTCTAGAGTTGGCACTGGATGAGATATCTTATAACTTGACTGTTTCCGGTGGAAGGATGACTGACTCTCAGAAAACCTCTTGTTGCCTGCTACCTGCTGCAGATTTTTTGAGCTCCAAGTTTTGGAGGAAAACAGATGGTCGCTTTCCACTCTCAAGGTTATCTTCTAGTGGTGCCACTTCATTGACAGCCATTCGTCAAAGAGCTGGTAAGAATGGTAGTACCAGGGCTGAAACATTCAATTTTGAGAGACATAGGTTACAACAACAGGGTCGAGGTGGATTCATTGTGAATCCCCTGGCAGAGATTCATGACGATTGAAGGGGGAACACAGAAGTGGCACAGCATTAGCCAGGAACCATTAGGTAATGTTATAAGGAATTGGTTTTAGTTCCGTCTGATCTTCTATTTGTTTGATATGCAATGCTAAAGGAAAGAAAACCCTGATTCACACTATCCCACATGCTTCCATTCAAAATCAAAGATGAGTTGCATGCAAATTGTAGTTCATTTGACAAATAACTGTATAATAACGCATCGGACTTAGGCAACACTACCTACTAACTTTCCAACAATGTTTGCAGCCTTGAAATTTAGATAACTTACTTGATAGTTAGGCTACATACGAAGTTATTTATCTGAATGCCTGTTTGCCTATCATTAAGTATAGGGACATATAATTTACGGTGGAAAGGGGTGGTGGTGCCAATTATGTAGTTTGATCCTTTTAACCTTCTTCTTCTATGACATTCTTCCACTCACGTTGCCTTTTCAGAAGGAAAAATAAAGTTCGTGCTTTAGTTTTCTGCTTTTCAGCCTGTTTTTGATGCCTGTTTCAAGATCCAAGTGTGTATGGGTGCTTGTGTTTGTTTTTCTTTGTGCTTTTTTCAAAACAGAATTCTATTAAGAAAACATTCGTCATTAACTCATTGAAATTTCAGTTGAGTGCAGATTTTGTTTTGTTGGATGGCGTCATTTGTGTGGCCTTACTGGCTCGGGAAACCACTCTAACATGAAGAGAATGTTGAACCTATTGATTTATGGTTTGTATCTGGTAAGTTAGGAAGTCAGCCTTTGCAAAATGCTTGGTGAATGCAGTTCGCTTTATCACTCCTTCGAAAGTGATAAATTAGAATTTGTCGATATAAATAGTACCCCATCGGAGCAATGGCGTGTCAAAGAGAATCCAATTCATGTAATAATGATTCATAAGTAGCATTCTTTTATTTTCCCTGCAATCTTAAAGACGAAGATTCACCACGAGAAGCAGCTTAATAGAAGATGAATGTGTATAGATTGTAATTTTTTCAGTTTTTACGCAAGTGGACTCACCTGTATAGTATAATACAGGTGCACTTTTCAGCTTCAATATCAGCTTCCTATGTGCATGTCTGTTGTTTCAGGCGTCGTGTACATTGCATCATTCGAGCGATGGCTATGGACTCCAAAATCCACTGGTGGAATTCCTCGGCATACATGTGATATTTCTATATTTGCTTTTTTTCGTTCCGTTAATGTTGACCGTGGTAAACATAATACGAACTTTAATTATAGGCCCAAGATCTATCATGCATTTATATAAACAAAGACTATGTGAGAAAGTATGTGTTGTCATCGAACAAGTTGCTTGAACAAATTCTTCGGAACAAGTTGCTGAAACATTCAATCAACTTTTACAAAAGTTACTATGTTGTCAGCGTCTTTTTTTGTGACCTTTTAATACGTGGTGGTCCTTAAAGAAATTGTCCATTCATGTTGCGGGTGTGTTGTGGTCGTGGATGATTTAAAGACTTCTTTTTATAATTGGGACTTTCTTAAAACACCTTGTGGGTTAATCAAAATTTTTTTTATTGGACTTTTTCATTACAAGTTCAATAAATAATTGGCTGTCCATTTAACCAAATCATTTATTAATTTTTTTATTATCTTTAATATGTATTAAATTTGATTTTTTAAGCGTTAATTTTAAACAAACTTGTAATTAGTAATTGTTCAATTTGAATTTTAAAAGTTCTAACATTCTACCCATTAAACAAATATTAATTATAATTTCCGCAAAAAAAAAAGAAATAGTAAAAGTAATTAAAAAATCAATGTAATGACTAACCAATTTAGAACATTTGATATAAAGATAATAAAGTTTCTTCGTTCGATCCCATAAGGTTTTCGATACCAAAAAATATTAAATAAATATGTCATTTATAACACAGATCCA
The DNA here is from genome assembly GCA_027478495.1 of Erythroxylum alaternifolium. Lineage (NCBI taxonomy): Eukaryota > Viridiplantae > Streptophyta > Magnoliopsida > Malpighiales > Erythroxylaceae > Erythroxylum > Erythroxylum alaternifolium. The sequence goes on along the minus strand of JANIIA010000023.1, from coordinate 53,493 downwards.
ATAAAATTATGCATATCTAATATCTTCCTGACATGAATAAGAAATTAGAATGTGATAAACTACAATAATACCTGTATGATCTGAAATATATCATTGTTCTGTTTGTCGGTCTCAATTTCTTTTAACTTTATGTTAAACTGTAGCAGAGAAATTTATTTTCTCTTCCTAAATGCTAAGTTGCATGAGAGAAAACCTTGTAAAATTAAACACTTATATCCCTCTTTCTTATATATTCATGGATTATCAAAATATTTGTACATCCTAAAAATAGAGGATCAAAGGCAATCCGTATATATGCCCAATAATTATTAAAATGCTTAAAATTAACACAAATATTAAGACTTTTATTTATATCATGACAGTGTACAACCTATATGACTGAGAGCAAAATGATGTTCTATATATATATATGTACTGTCTTAATACATGAAATCTATATAATTGTATCAAGAGCAAATAAAATGATTCCGATCAATATCTAAGGACTTCAATAAAATGATAATAATACATGTCTCTCAAAAATAATTGGGCAAAATCCTTTACTTAGTAGATCAACCAACATGTCCTTAGACTCAATATGCTCCACCTCAATCTTACCTTTCTGTACTAATTCTTTTATGATCAAATATTTGATCTCTAAATATTTAAACCATGTGATGTTCTTATTGCTATTATTGAATAATACATAAGAAAGATTATCACAACATAAACCGAATGAGTCTAACAATTGGATCAATCACAATTATTTTAATTTAAATAAGATGTATACGCCCATCATTTAACTAGGCATTGAAATCCCTTTAATTATTAAAAAGAAAAAATTTGTTTCATGTTAGCAATTATGTGACACTTAACATAGAAATTTAATTTTGTTTATTGAAAAATTCTTTTGAATGTTTTGAAAACATTAAAGTTTAAATTAAATACTCTGAAACATTAGGATTTAACTTGTGTTTTAATGAAATTATTAAGATCCAAAATATACTTTTGCCAATTGGAAAATTTGTAACTTTTTCTCAATTTTTAGGGAACTTAAGATAATCATATTATAGTTAAATTAATTAGTTAATTTACTTAATTAGAGTTAACAATAATTAAATTAATTTTAATTAAAAATTTAGAATAAAATTAAAAATTAACTTAAATATGATATGTGGGCTTCATATGACACATGGTAAAATTCACATAACAAATTTAAAATATAAAATATATCAAATTAGCGTTAATATAACATATAACAAATTAACACTTAACTTCGTTCAAATTTATATAATTCAAGATTTTTGAATGTTTTATAAATATTAAAATTTATTTTAAACAATTCAAATACTAATTGAATTTTTGTCCAAATGTTTGAGTTGAAATTACCCCTTTTGCTTCCACTATTAGGATATCAACGAAGGAATTGAAGAAAATTAACCAACTAAAGAGATTGCTGAGATGCCTAAACTTTCTTTTTTATGATGTGAAAAAAGAGACTCATCAGGCACTGTAGACAATATTCTTTGAATATGGGGAGTTAATAAGAATCAGTGGCAGTGTGAAATGGAAAAGCTAATACAAAATGCTACAATCATATATAAGAAATGAAGAGGATGACAGCAAAATTATTGAAAAGGTAAAAATGAAGAAAGAGGAATTTTAGGCATTTTTCTTTGATCAAACCAACGAATGTACTTGATCAAAAACTCAAATTAGCGAATATCCCCTACTCCTATAATTCCAGCTTTTACGTGATTCAAATTAAAGACTTTCACATATTTCTCATTTTCATACCCGATTCCCGCACCATAATGTTTTCTACATCTTAAGCTTAACCATGGCATATGATTTACATGCAGACACTCTCATTTAAACCTAAAATAAAGAAACCGAATGGAGGAGAGAGTGTAACATCCAGTTTCCAGAGAACGGGTCGGACCAGAGAAACGGGTCCAGATGTGGTAAATTACCACATCTCATGCTCATGCAGTAGT
>JANIIA010000023.1:0-27387 GCA_027478495.1 Erythroxylum alaternifolium | reverse complement strand
TAAGGTTGATTTGAAAACAAGAATAGAAATTCGCCACAAGTATTTACCTTGATAAGAACTATATTCTTGATGCAATAGAAGAAGACAAGAAATCCTCTCTTATATAATTAATTATTCAACCAATCTAACCCTAAACAATGTTTATTATGATGTATTTATACCTCTTGAAAAGAAAGAAACCCTAACTATGTGAATGGGCCTTTCACCAAAATAATTAAAGCCCAAACTAATATTTCTAAAATATAACCCATTAAACCTAAAAGTTTTAAACAAGCCTAAAACACAAGTTGTGGGCTGTCGAAAGTTATGCTTCTAACGTTAAATAATTAATTAAATAAGAAGGAAAGTCTTCTTGCTCATTCCGCCCAACTTGATTAGTTATCTTGTCATTAGTCCTTATTGTCTCTTGAGATTCCATACCATCTACAATTCAACCCATATAGGATTGAAGCACTTATTTGAACTTCTCAGCTCTTGATCTTGTTATTGGTCCCTCCGGCATTACTAGCTCATCTTTGGCGCTAGTTCGTTTACAAAGTCTCACGGTCGTGCTCACATCATCCCCTCCCTCTTTAAAAGGATTCATCCTCGAATCTGAATCAAAGTTAAAAGGAGATAAGTCAGAAACATTAAAAGTAACACTAACATTATATGCACCTGACAAGTCTATCTTGTATGCATTGTCATTGATGCGTTCTAATACTTGGAATGGTCCATCACCCCTTGCATCAAGTTTTGACGTCCTTGGTTGTGGAAACCTTTCTTTTCGCATATACACCCAAACCCAATCACCTAGTTCGAAGAGCACTTGCTTTCTTCATCTATTTGCTTTGTGTGCATATATGTGATTCTTTTTCTCAATTTGTGCACGTGCTTTCTCGTGTATTATTTTAACCAAGTTAGCCTTCTTCTTGCCATTTAAACTATCAATCTCAGTTACAGGTAAAGGCATCAAATCTAACATAGTTAATGGATGACATGTAGTACAAAATAAAAGCTTAGTACCTAACTTTTCCCATAAAACTCTCCAAAAGTGACTTGGGAACTTAACATCCCTATCTGAAACAATGGTCCTTGCCACACCATGAAGTTGAACCACTTCCCTAAAGAAAAGATCAGCAATGTTTGTTGCATCATCTGTTTTTTGGAAAGCAATAAAATGAGCCATTTTACTAAATTTGTCCACAAAAACAAATATGATATCTTTACCTTTCCTAGTCCTAGGTAAACCCAATATAAAGTCCATAGATATATCAGTCCATGGTTCTCTAGGTACAGGTAAAGGTGTATACAAACTATGAGGTATAGACCTAGCCTTAGCTAGTTTATATGTAATACACTTGGCATAACCTTTCCACATATTTTCTCATATTTGGCCAATAAAAATGTACACCAAGCATATATAAGGTCTTTTGCACACTAAAATGCCCTGTTAACTCTCCACTATGTGATTCTCTAATAAGCAACTCTCTAATAAAAGATGCATGAATGCAAAGTTGTTTACCCCTAAAAAGATATGCTTCATACCTATAGAACTTATCAAATGCAGTACGTTCATAAGCTTTATATACATTAGCAAAATCAACATCTTCTACATACAACTATTTCAAATGCTCAAATCCAAGTAACTCAGAAGTAAGCATATAAATCAAAGCGTATCTTCTAGATAATGCATCAGCCACAACATTTTCCTTACCTTGCTTGTATTTAATCATATACGGAAATGTTTCAAGATACTCTAACTAACTTGTATGCCTTTTGCTCAATTTCCTTTGTCCCTTCAAGTACTTGAGAGATTGATGATTACTATGTATCACGAACTCTTTAGGTAGTAAGTAATGTTCCCAAACTTCAAGAGCTCTCACCAAGGCATAACGCTCTTTATTATAAGTGTAGTAATTTAAAACTGATCTGCTCAACTTCTCGCTGAAATATGTTACGGGACTATTCTTTATATGAAAACAACCCCTATACCAATCCCAGAAGCATCACATTCAATTTCAAAAGTCTTGGAAAAATCACATAAACGTAAAACATGTGCAGTACATAACTTTTCTTTTAAAGTTTTAAATGCATTTTCCTGTTCTTTCTCCCATTTAAAACCAACATTCTTTTTAATGATTTCATTTAATGGAGAGACAATAGTAGAGATATCTTTAACAAATCTCCTATAAAAACCTACTAACCCATGGAAACTCCTAACCTCACTAGATGACTTAGGTTTCTAGGATTCTTGAATAGCTTGCACCTTTTCAGAGTCAACCTTAACTCCCTTAAAATTTACCACAAATCCTAAGAAGACAACTTTATCCATGCAAAATGAACACTTCTTAAGGTTTGCATACAATTTATCTTTCCTAAGCATATCCAAAACAGTCTTAACATGCAGGACATGTTCATTTAAGTTCTTACTGTAAATCAATATGTCATCAAAGTAAACAACCACGAATTTACTAAGGAATTCATGCAAAACATGATTCACATGAAAGTACTAGATGCATTGGATAAGGCAAAACGCATAACTAACCACTCATACAATTCATATTTGGTCTTAAATGCAGTTTTCCATTCATCATCTTCTTTCTTCCTAATATGATGATAACCACCTTTTAAATCAATTTTAGTGAATATGCAAGCACCATGCAACTCATCTAGCATATCATCTAATCTAGGAATAGGATGATGATACTTTACAGTGATCTTATTGACCACTTTACAGTCCATACACATCCTCCAAGTTCCATCTTTCTTTGGCGCTAAAAGAACTGGCACAGCACAAGGACTTATGCTCTCCCTTACGTACCCCTTCTTAAGCAATTCATCCATTTTCCTTTGTAATTACTTCATCTCCTCTGAATTGATTAGGTAAGCTGGACGATTAGGATTTTGAGCTCCTGGTACCTCTCAAAGGTGGTAACTCATGAGGTACCTCTTAAAGAAAAACATCATTATAATCCTGTAACAAGGTCACAAACACACTAGGTAAACTTGGGTCATAGTCAGTGTTAGTAAAAAAAGTTTCCTTAAACTGAATCAAAACTAAGGCTCTCTTGCCTAAATATGCACTCTTTAACTCTCTCTCTTTTGCATAAAAACATGATTATGTCTTAACTTTTTCACTCCTCTCAATTTTTCTTTGCTCACTTTTCACGTTCTTTTCTTTCTTTTCATTCACTAACTTTTTCTCTCCCAAACATCTCACTTTCTTTTCCTCACTTGTGTAATCACTCACTATTGGGCCTTTAATTTTATTCTTTTCTCTCTTCTTTCTTTTTCACCTCACTACCTGAATCCTCGCTTGATGATTGTTGAATTTTCAATTGTTCAAGGTATACTTCTTTAGGTGATAAATGAGCAAGGGTAACTTTCCACCCATTATACATAAAAGAATACCTATTCATATACCCATCATGTATAATACGCCTATCAAATTGCCATGGCCTACCCAACAATATATGACCAGCTTGTATAGATATAACATCGCACACAACTTCATCCACATATCTACCAATAGAGAATGCAATAACTACTTGCTTAGTGACTTTAACCTCACCACTTTCATTCAACCATTGTAGTCTATATGGATCAGGGTGTTTATTACATTTTAGCCCCAAATTCTCTACCAAAGTAATACTAACCACATTAGTGCAACTACTCCGTCTATAATCATGCTGTAAGCTTTCCTACCTATTGAGCATCTAGTGTGAAACATGCTCTTCCTTTGCTCTAGGCTACCTTCCTTCACATTCAAGTTCAATGCAAAACTGAAGATTCACCCTTTATAGCATACTCAACATTTTCATCAACATCAGAAAAATCTTCCAAAGTTGGCATACTTAAATCACTACTATCAGATTCATTACCATCATCAGACTCAGAAACAATTTCACTACCCTTAATAAACATAGTCTTCCTATCAGGACAATCAGATGCATAATGACCATGCCTTTAATATTTAAAGCACTTAATATCCCTATGTTTAGAAGGTTTAGAGGATGAATCAGTGGTACCTTTTTTAAGTGAAGTACTTCTCTCATTGCCTTTGATTAACTTGTTTCCTTTCTCCTTGGAGTCTGCATAGTGCTCCCTCTTCTTATCTTCATTTTTGCTCTATTTTGGATTCCATTTGCTGTTGGAATTTGAGAAAGACTTGGCTGCCCTTCTTTGTTATCTCTCCACCTTCATGGCAATGTTCACTAAGTCTTCCATTTCTACATAATGTTGCAATTCAACCACATCAGCAATGTCCCTATTCAATCCACGCATGAATTGAGCCATTGTCACCTCTTCCTCCTCCTCTATGTTATCTTTAATTAATAGTATCTCCATCTCCTTATGATAATCTTCTACCGATCTAGTTCCTTGTGTGAGCCTATGTGATTGCTGGCGTAACTCTCTATAGTAATAAGGTGGTACAAACCTCTTCTTCATCACTCGTTTCCTCTCTTCCCAAGTGGATATAAGTGGTTTCCTATTCCTCCTCCTATTCTTTACATATTCATCCCACCAAACTAATGCATAATCAGAGAATTTCACTGCTACTAATCTCACTTTCTTATCTTCAGAATAGTTATGACACTAAAAATCATATCTACCTTTCTTTCCCATTCCAAGTACACTTCAACATCATTCCTACCTTTGAAAGACGAAATTTTCATCTTGATGGTAATAATGATTCTATCTTTTCTCTACACTATCTATTCCCTCCTTACTTTAACCCTCACGGATTGCACTTCATCTTTATATTCATCATGCATTCTTTCCAATTCTTCCTCCTGATTCTTATGACTGCCAATTGATCTACTATAGTTTTGGATTCTACTGGTTTCATTAATTCTCTAATCCATCCCATCCATCCCAGTAGATAACTTTTTAAATTGATTCATGAATGCCTTATACATCACTTTCAAATAAGACAGATTGTCGTTCTCCTTATGTAATGTTTCTTTTGCATCCCTTCTACCAGCCATTCTTATGACAAAAGTTGCAGGAAAAAATGGTTAGCAATAAAAGATAACTTCACAAGTCACTCCCTTATGTGTTTCACTCAAAAGATGACATTCCACTTATGTTTCACTCAAAAGTTGGCTTTTTCCCTCCTTTAAGGTTACACACTCAAGCCTTTTCCACTCAAACTTGATGTCTTCAATTGCACTTCAAAATTTAGTTTCCAGTCAAGGTAATGCACAAACAACAAATTAAGATTTGGGAATGCAATGAAAATACCTAAGAAAGAAGATTAACACAAATCTAGAAGCAAGTATACCGAAATGAATGAAGGCAAAATGGGCAAACAAGATGAAAGGATGTATGATGCCCAACAAAAATACAGAATTTAAATTAACAAGAATCAATTTGTTAATTATGGTGTAAATGGAAACAAAAAGAAACAATAAGAGATAAAAATAGAAATTTAGAATGAAAGAAAATGACAAAACTAATGCATAAATGTGAGAATTAAAATTTCTTTAGTGGAAAAAATCAACTTGAATGCAAAGGTGTAAAGACAATAAATAAAATAGGAAGCCAGCAAAAGAAAATCCTATAATCACGCCAACCCCAAATAAATTTTTTTGTAACCGATTTTTTCATTTTTTTACTTTTTTTCTATAGCAACATTTTCTTCTTGTCTAGCTACTAATTTTTTTACGTTGTTTAGAAAAACACAGTAATAAGATGAACCCAAATTTCGAGTTTTAATGAAAAATAATAGTAATAACAACACTACAAGATAAATAAGAATTTATCCTAATCCAAGCTCTGTTATCAAATGATGCGGAACCCCTTGGCTAAAGAATCGGAAACACCTTAAACACAAACTTTGGATAGAACCTGAACAAGATGAAATCCCCAACCCTAGTGAACCCCCAATCAATTATATGAAAGGAAACACATATAATAAGGTTGATTTGAAAAAAAGAATATAAATTCACCATAAGTGTTTACCTTGATAAGAACTATATTCCTGATGCAATAGAAGAAGACAAGAAATCCTCCATTATAGAATTTGTTATTCAACCATTCTAACCTTAAACAATATTTATTATGATGTATTTATACTTCTTGAAAAGAAAGAAACCCTAACTATGTAAAAGACCTTTAAACATGTGCCTTTCACCAAAATAATAACTAATATTTCTAAAATATAACCCATTAAACCTAAAAGTTTTAAACAAGCCTAAAGCACAAGTAGTGGGCTGTCAAAAGTTATACTTCTAACGTAAAATAATTAATTAAATAAGTAGGAAAGTCTCCTTGCTCATTCCACCCAACTTGATTAGTTATCCTGTCATTAGCCCTCATTGTCTCTTGAGATTCCATGTCATCTATAATTCGACTCATACAAGATTGAAGCGCTTATTTTAACTTCTTAGTTTTTGATCTTGTTATTGGTCCGTCCGACATTACTAGCTCATCTTTAGCGCTATTTCGCTTACAAAGTCCCACGATCGTGCTCACATCACTCATCCTCAACAATTTTCTTATGCCATAAATCCCACTTCGAAGACATTAAGGAGGCGGTTGGTTCATATGGGGGAATGATAATATAAATGAGAATGAATATAGTGAGAAATAAGAACAGATATAATATAATTATGATAGTTGGTTAAAAGGAATGAATGATTACTATTACCATTAATAGTGGTTAGTTTGTTAAAAATATTGAAAAATAAAAATTTGTTAAATTTTTTAGAAATAAAAATTGATAAAAATTTTTTACATCAAGTTTTAATTATTTATATTTAATTGCTATATTTTAATTAATTATATTTAATTGCTAAAAAAGAGAGAAAATAAATAAATTTTAATTATTTAATTGAAATATAAATAATTAATTATGTTGTGATTAAGCGGTGTTTGCAAGGTTTTGAATTTCGTTCCGTATCAGTAGGAGAACGGAATGAAATAGACGCACTTATGTACCGGGTGTAAATACCAGTCGATATCGGCCTGTTTCGTTTGGTACTGAATTTTGCTAATAAGTTTCTATATTTTTCAAAATTTTCGGTACCGACTGGTATATGGCCGGTATTATAAATTTTGAAAATTTAATTATATTTATTAATAATTATAAAATTAAATTATAAATTAAATTAAGATATTTAGTAATAGTTAATTTTAATTAATTAGATATATAATATATTTAATTGATATTAAATTAAATAGTATATATTTTTGTTTCATATTTCAATTCTACTTTGTTATTTCCTTATCACAAACTTTTGCTGTAAATTATAGTAATTTGAGAGTTAAAGATATTTATTGTTCATTTTATTGGATGTTTTGATGTAATCATTATTTATTATATAATGAAAATTGTAATTGTAATATTTTAAATACTTTGTATTGTTCTTAATTTTATATTTGTATAATGATGATTATCTTTTTTCATATAAATTATAGTTATTATTTATATGAGAAATATCTGAAAATTATTGTTATTTTATATTAATTATGATTATTATTTGTTATTATGATTTTTGGACACAAGGATAAAAGTATACAGTACAACTACACAATATGACAATGAACTATTTTGTAAATTTTAAACAAATTCAATGACTATTTCATAAATTTAAAAAATTATTTGAAACGGTACCCGATATTGCTCGATACTAGTATAGTACCGTACCAAAACTCAATCTGGTACGAAGTCTGGTACAGTATTCGCAACATTTTAAAATTGAGTAATGGTAATAGGAATGAGAATGAATATAATAAGAAATAAGAATGACTATAATCATTATAATTACGATGGTTGGTTATAATGAATAAATGATTACCATTATCATTGATAATGTTAAGTTTATTTAAAATATCAAGAAATAAAATTTTGTTAAAATTTTGTTTTACATCAAATTTTAATATATTTTAATTAGTTATATTTAACTACTAAAAAAAGAAAATATTTAATTAATTATATTTTAATTAGTTATATTTTAATTAATTATATTATAATTAATTAACTAAATATATTGTGCTTAATTAATTAATTATATTGTGATTAATTAATTGTATTTAATTAATATTATTTAGTTATAAAAGATAAAAACACGAAGGAAGTATTATTCATGAATGATTGACATTTCTCTCATGCTTGAGGGGTATGAAGCAATATCTGAAAGTTTGATATCATAATATTGTCCCTATAATGATAATATATAACCAACCGCCCCTTTTTCATTCCATACTTATTGAATCCTTCTCAAACCTATCAGCCAAGCACCCCCTAAGTAATTATATTTTAATTATATTTAATTAAATTAAGAAGAAGTAAGTCACTGGTATGATATGTGACACTCCTTGTAACGGGACTGTAACACCGGTGATACTTGCCCCTTATTTAGGATGATTTTTATTCCTTTAATATTTGGGGGGTATGAAGTAATTTCTAAAAGTTAGATATTAATGATAGTATATAACCAACTATTTTTCATTCTTTACCTATTGATTCCTTCCCAAATTCATTAATTAAGCAACTCCTAAGTCTTTTTTGTTAAGGATTGACCTGAGATTCCAAGTGTTGTTCTTAATGTAACAATTTGTCAAAGCACTCATCAAGATGGTGCATGACGATTCACCGGATTGGAACGAGTTGTATCAAAATATGGTCTAAAGTTCAATAAGAATTGATCACCTTTGCTAATTTCACAAATTGCTACTAGTACATCAACAACATAATCTGTGGAAAGGTAAGGAATAAAAAGTGAGTGATTGGTTGTTGATTATTATTATAGGGGCAATAGTTTGATATCTCACTTTTGGAGAATTCTTCATCCCCTCCATTTAGGGTGTGCTTATTTAGTGGGTATGAAAAAAGAGGAATAAGTATGGAATGAAAGATTGAGTTTGATAAGGGACTATGATTATAGGGTCATTATTTTGATTACCCATTTTTAGGTAATACTCCATTCCTCTCATAATCTAGAGGAATGGATATCATTATTATGTAAGAGTGTGTTTGTTACAATTAATTAAAATATAACTAATTAAAATATAATTAATTACAATATAATTAATAATTAATTAACTACAATATAATTAATTAAAATATAATTCATTCATTAATTAAAATATTGTAATTAATTAATTAATTAAAATTAATTACAATATTTTAATTAATCAATATATTGTAATTGATTAATTAAAATATAATTAATTAATTAAAATATAATAAAATTTTATTTCTCAATATTTTTTATAAACCAACCACTGTTAATGGTGATGGTAATCATTCCTTTCTCTTAACCATCATAATTATAATGATAATATTCATTCTTATTCCTCACTATATTCATTCCCATTCTAAACAATGTAATTAAATTCATTTCTAATGTTACTGGGTTTGTTCTAATCAGTGTAAATTGAATTAAATTCAATTTCATTAATGTAATTAAATTCAATTCGTTAATGGATTCAATTCGAAGGTTTCCAAACAGCCTGTTAATCTATTTAAAACCCTAAAACTACCGTAAGCACACAGGTCATGAGTATAGTATAAGAGGTGTCAATCCCTTCAGAAGTTGGTCAACTAATTGAATTCTAAGTTGTCTAAGGCCTAAAAGAAAATTAAATGAAAATAAAAATTAAACAGAAAAGTAAACAGTCGGATATGGACTGATTGAAATTGAAATTGTAAAATTAAAACAAAGAAATCAAATTTGAACAACACCAAATTGATAATGGGAATCACACAAGAAGAGTTTCCAAATTATGAGATAGGGGAATTTTCCTATCATCAATGTTAATCTAGTCATTTATATGCTATTGTGGTGTCAGTTCTAGACTATCATAGGTGAAGAACGGAGAAGTTTCAAAGTGTTTCGAGCTAAAACCATGGCCCATGATTGTGGCACAATAGGCGATTGTGATAGAAAGAGGCAAGCCAATAAGACCCAGGCCACAATCCTGCCATTTTGGTCAAGATTGTGACAAAAAGCTCTAAACTAGGCCACAATAGTGCACTTTGTGTCCTGATCATGACAAAAAGGGTTAGACTCTGGCCACGATCGTGGCAGGTAGGGCCATGATCATGGCCTGCGTCGGACAAACACAAAAAAGCTAAAAATGTCGAGTTGTGCGAGAATTTTTGGAACGTTTCGACCCCGAATCAACCTTAGGGCTTCCAAGATATAAATAGAACATTAAGAGACAAAGGAAGCAGCCTTTGAAGATACATTCCTCCATCCATTTAATGAAGACCGTAAGAAAGTCATAAGCTTCTAACATTTTCCAAATAAAATTTTGGCCAACACTATCAAAGGCCTTGTGAAAGTCAACTTTGATAGTGCAATTTGGAGTGGTGTGAGATCTAGAATAGCCTTTTAATAGTTGTTAAAATATTAAAACATTAGCACCAATCTATCAATTACAAATGAACACACTCTGGTTGTCATTGATGAGGGAGAGAGGACCTTCTTTAGTGTCATAGCAAGAGTCTTTGAAATAATTTTGTAAAGCATATTAGAACAAGAAATTGGTCTAAAATCAACGAATCCTAAAGGGTTAGGGCCGTTAGGAATTAAGCACAAGAAGGTTTTATTAATCTCCTTGAGTAACCTGCCAGTGGAAAAAATTCTCAAATAGATTCCTTGATGAAAAATCGTATGAAAGTCCAAGATTTATGATAAAAGTGTACGTTCAGTACATCTAGACCAGGAGCCTTCGTGCCAACCATAACAGAAACAACATCTTCAATTTCCTTATCCTCCACCAGTTTTGTTAATGTAGCAATCTCCTATGAAGTTATCCATTCGGAAATAATCTCATAAAGTTCAGTATAAGAGACATAAGTTAAACTAGGAGTACTAAGCATTGAAAAGAAATATTTAATCGCCTCATTTTGGATGTCATTAAGATTTTGAAGCTAAACTCCTTCTTCATTGGTGATTGTATGTATACGGTTCTGGTTTGTCCTAGTAAGGACAATATAAAGAAACATTTGGAGCACTTATCACCATCTTTAATCCAATTGGTCCTTGCTCTTAGCACTTATCACCATCTTTAATCCAATTGGTCCTTGCTCTTAATTAAAGTGAAGAGGGGTTGTTATTGACAGTAATCATATAGTTTAAAAGGGCTTATTTTTCTCTAGCTCTAATGAGGAGATCTTGAGGAGAGAAGTCACAGAGCTGGTACATAGCAATGAGTTCAGTCCTAGCTGTCAGTAGATCAAAAGCAGTGTTAGAGGCACATAATAAGTTGAGATTCTTGAGTTTGTGCTTGATACCTTTGAGCTTATAGACACAACTAAACAACTTGGTGCCATTAATAGAAATTTCAGCCCCTACTCTACAAGCATCAAGCAATCCAAGATCATTGGAGATATATGGGACATTAGAAAGGAACTATATGGGATAAGACAATTCACTGGAGAAACATTGTATGAATGTTGGGATAGGTTTAATGAGTTATATGCTAGCTACCCACACTATAAGATTTTTGAGCAACTATTGATTCAGTACTTTTATAAAGGATTATTGCCAATGGATAGGAGTATGGTAGATGTAGTTAATAGAAGACCTTTGGTAAACAAAACACTATAAGCAGCTAGACAATTAATATCAGATATGGTAAAAAGTTCTCAATAGTTTTGACAAGTATGGATGGAGTTGTTAAGTACATAAATGAGGTAAGTAATATGACCTTTGAGGATAAAATTTTAGATTTAACTACTCTAGTTTGTCAAATAGTTGTAGGTCAATTGCAATTAACACGAGTGTGAAAAAATGTTCATTCTTTAGACATCCTATAGATATGTTCTCTATATTACAACACGACTCCCATCAAGAAGCAAATGTTGCACGAGAATTTCTTGGTCAACTTCAATGAAAATATAACCCTTATTCTAATCATTATAATCTAGGATGGATGAATCATCTAAACTCTAGCTATGGAAACCAAAGAGGGGAACAAAGATATCAACCTTACAATTTCAATAGACAACCTTAAGCCTCTATATATACTCAATCTCAATCTTCAAATTCAGTATATCTTTGGATGAAATTATTAAGGTACTCACTATTATTACTTAACAATTTCAACAGAACTTAGAATACCTTCCTAAAATGCGATGAGTCCTAAAGAGAATGTGAGCAATGACATTGAGAAGTGGTAAGGAAATTCAATCTAGATCTTCCTTACCAATAGAGGTAGAAAACAATGACGAAGTACGAAAGAAAGATGAACCTCCAACTCAAAAATTAATAAAGGTAAAAGATGATTTGTCTTTACCAATATCAATTCATGTATGTGTACCTTCTTTCCCTTATAAGTTGGCTAAATTAAAAGAAGAGGAATATGAAAAAGAGATCTTAAAAACCTTAACAAAGGTGAAAATCAATATACAATTTTTATAAGCCATCAAGAAAATTTTAAAATAAGTGAAGTTCTTAAAAGAACTATGCATAAATAAAAGGAGGTTGAAGGATAAGGAGAGAATAATTTTAGGTAAGAATGTATCATTGTGATAAATAAGAAACTACTGAAAAAATGTAAAGAACTAGGTATGTTCACACTTCTGTATGTCATTGGTGATAAAAAATTGAGAGTGCCATACTAGACTTAGGTACATCTATTAATTTCATGCTATGCGTACCATGATAGACTTAGGTGCATCTATTATTTTTATGCCATACTTACTAGACTTAGGTGCATCTATTAATTTCATGCCATTCGTACCATGCTAGACTTAGGTGCATCTATTAATTTCATGCCATACTTAATTTACCTAGCTTTAAATTTAAGTTCTTTGAAAAAGACTAATATGATTATTTAGCTAGCTGATTGTTCTTATAAGCATCCTATTGGTGTTATAGAGGATATTTTAGTATAAGTTAATAGTTTGGTATTTCTTGTGAACTTTCACAACTTAAAAATGGATAGAGATAGTATCAAACATTTAACTTTGATTTTATTGGGGAGGCCATTTAAGAAGACGACCAAGATGAAAATAGATGTGGGTAAGGGTACTTTCTATTGAGTTTGATGGAGAGATAGCGAAGTTCAATATTTTTTAAGCAATGGAGTATCCTAATGATTTTAAATCTATTTATCATATCAATATTATGGATTCAATTGTACAGGAAATTTTTAAAGAAGAAAGTGTTGATGATGATTTAGAATTTAATTCCAAACTGAATGTGAACGAGCAAGTTAATGAAACATGTGAAGTTTTATAGTCATTATTAGCCATGTTAATATATTCAAAAACTTTAAATGCTCAAATCACTATAACTCACAAGAAAATGTTGCCTTCTATTTTGTAGGTTCCAAAGATAAAATTGAAGGTCTTACTTGATCACCTAAATTATGTTTATTTAGGTGAAGGCAAGTCATTACCTGCGATCATCTAAAAAAGGTTAGAAGAGGAAGGGCTAGTAACACTACTGAAGGAGTACAAAATTATAATTGGTTGGACTTTAGCAGACATAAAAGGCATTAGAATGAAAATTTTCATACATAGGATTCACTGAGAAAAGAATTATAAGCTAATAATGGAACCTTAAAGAAGACTTAATCCATTGATTAAAGATCTAGTGATAAAAGAGATTCTAAAACTTTTGGATGCAGGCATAATCTATTCAATCTCTGATAGTGAATAGATGAGCCTAGTGCATATTGTGCTAAAGAAAATTGGCATGACATTGATACGAAACCATAATGATAAGGTGGTATTAATAAGGGTACATAATAGGTGGTGAATGTGCATAGACTTTAGGAAGCTTAACTTAGCCACTAGAAAATATCATTTCTCATTACCCTTTGTAGATCAATTGTTAGAAAGATTTGCAAGTAAATCATTTTTTTAACTTTTTGGATTAATTTTCAGGTTACTACCAAATAGAAATTGCTCAAGAAGATTAAAAGAAGAATATCTTTACATTTCCTTTTGGAATGTGTGCCTTTAGGTGAATGCCCTTTAGTCTTTGTAATGCTCCAAGTACATTTCAAAGATGCATAATGAGTATGTCTTCTAAGTATATTATAAATTGCATTGAAGTATTCATGGATGATCTAACCATTTATAAAGATTCATTTGATGATTGCTTAAATCATCTATAAGTTTTTCAAAAGATGCATTGAAACGAATTTGGTGTTGACTTATGAAAAATGTGATTTTATGGTTGAATAAGGAATCCTTTTTGGAGATGTTATTTCATTCGGGGGGTATAGATGCTAATAACGTAAAAGCAGATTTAATTATAAAATTACCTTACCTATAAATGTTAGAGAAGTTTGATCTTTTCTCGGACATGCAAGATTTTATCAGAGATTTATTAAATAATTTTCCAAGATTGTGATAACATTATCAAATTTATTACAAAAAGATGTTCCTTTTAAATTCGTAAAGGACTATAAGGAAGCTTTTGATAAACTCAAGGCATTATTGACAAGTAGGCCTACTATTCAACCACTAAATTAGGATTTACCATTCGAGATCATGTGCGATACTAACAATTAAGGAATGGGAGTTGTTTTAGGCCAAGGGATTAGGAAACAAAGTCATGTTATATATTATGTTTCAAGAATATTGGATATTGCACAGTGCAATTATTCTACAATTGAAAAGAAGCTTTTGACAATTGCTTTTTCTTTAGATAAATTTAGATCTTATTTGCTTGGCTCTAAAGTTATTATATATTTTGACTGTGCAGTATTAAAATACCTTTTGGTAAAGAAAGAGTTCAAATAGAGTTGATACGATGGATTTTGCTACTTTAAGGGGTGATTTGATAATAAAGGACTAAAAAGGAGTGAATAAATTCACTAGCAGAATATCTGAGTTACTTGGTAAGAGATGAAGATATTTTACCTATTTCTAAAAATTTTCCTTATGAGCAATTTTTCCAGATGAAAGGTATGGTTCTATAGTATACACACCTTGTCAATTATTTAGTCACTAAAACTTTCCCTATTTACATTAGCAAGTCTAGGAAGGAAAAGATTAGGAATGAGGCAAAATATTATGTTTGGAATGAACCATACTTGTGAAAGTTTTACTCTTCTCAAATTATTAGGCGTTGTGTGGCAAAAGATGAACATCTTTCTATCTTAGCTTTTTGCCACAATTATATATATGGTGGTCAGTTAGGCCCTAAAAAAATTATTATAAAAGTTTTATATAGTGGATTGTATTGGGAGATTTTGTTCAGAGATTCTTTTGTGTTTTGTAAATGTTATGACACTTGTTAAAAGATATGTATGTTATCTCATAGAAATAAAATGCCTCAAACCCCAAATGTTATAGTTAATATATTTTTTGTATGGGGTATTGATTTTGTGGGCCTTTTTTCCTTCATCATGTAGCTTTTCTTATATACTTTTGGCTGTTGATTATGTTTCGAAGTGGGTGGTAGCAAAAGTTACCAAGACATATGATTTTGTAGTTGTTTTCTGTTTTATAAAGTCTAATACTCTTAATACTGTTAAGCAATTTTTAATCTTATAAAATCCTCATTGCTCTGCAAGTGCACGAGTCATAAGCCTAGTAGTTAAGGTGTTAATCTCACGAAGAATTATGAACAACTCAAATCCTAACTTTGTTCAAGGTTGTAAAAAATGTAATTTAATTGAAAATAAAGATAAACAGAAAATTAAACAATCAAGTAGTGGTTGAATGAAAATAAAATTATGAAATTAACACAAGTAAATAAAAATGGAGTGCAACCGCTTGAGATATCGCAACAAGACAAGATTAAAGAATGATGAGAAGATGGGATTTATCTATCGTGATTTTGTTACCCTAATCACCTTCGATGTAATTTGTATCGATCCTAGAATTTTGAAAAGTTGATTACTCTCTCTCAAGATCTAATCAATTAACCCTAATTAATAATCCTTAATTGATTCCGAAATTCTAATTTTGCAATCTCTCGATTAATAAAAACAACCTTCATTCCAATTAGTTCTTATGAAATCTAATAGACAATGGGGTCCTCACACAAGATCTCTCTTCATATGATTATCGATTTGATAATTGCGTTGCTTATTAAGTTGTTAACTCTCATTACCTAACCTAATCAGATTACTATCGACTTACACTTTTGATTTATTGTCAACTTATATGGAAACACAAATATCACAATACCCAGGCAATTTCATTAACATCAAAAGCAAATAAGTCATAAAATGATTCAAGATTCAATCCCAAAATGAAATTAGATAACAACATATTCAATATTCTCAAACCTAAGTCATACATCAAGATGAAGTAAATGAATAACATAAATTATAAAAGAACTTAAAATGGTTGGGTTAAAGTGGCTAAATAGTAGTTGCAGATGCTCTTACTCCCTTCTCTGCTTCTTCTCTCTTCATTGTGTTCTTTCTTAAGATGGCAAATGGAGTCTCCCTTCATTCTTTCCCTTATATATCTTTTCTATTTGAGGAAAACATTAGGGTTTATCTAGGTCAAAAGTCTGAAATAACCCTAAAAAATTTAAAGTTCAAAAGGCTGGTCCTAGTTTGTCCATGCACAAACCACGACTGTGGCACTTTGGATTTTGCTTCTGCCACGATCGTGGCTAATGAGGTTGCCATCATAGACCTGGATCCTCTATCGGGCTTCATTCAAATCTTCTCCATTCTTCGATATCTGATCTCAAACACTAAGAAACACATTAAGGCATATCAAATACAAAATTAAAGCTTAGTAGTATGGTCTAACCCATATAACACTCGAAACATAAATATCTAACCAATTAACACAATTCTAAACCTAATCATACATGAATCAATTATTTAACCACTAAAAAACATACTAAAATGCTTATTAAAACATCAAATACATTTTGACTACCACGAGCTATTATTAGTGACCAAGGAAGCCATTTTTGCAATAGAACAGTGGCATCTTTGTTTAAAATGTATGGAATACATCATCTAGTAGCCACCGTATACCATCCATAAACAAATAGACAAGTATAAGTATCGAATAGAGATGTGAACTTTATTTTGGAAAAGACTATGAAGCCTGATCGAAAAGATATGAGTTTACATTTATATGATGTTTTTTGGGTATATAGTACTGCCTATAAAAGAGCCATAGGAATGTCTCCTTTTTTATTAGTTTTGGGTAAAACTGATCATTTACTGGTAAAAATTGAACATAAAGCCTATTGAGCGGAGGATCATTGTAACATGGATTTGGCAAAAGCTAGGAAGGAAAGGAAATTGCAATTGTAAGAGCTAAAGGAACTAAGATTGGAGCTTACGAGAAATCAAGAATCTACAAAGAGAAAAAGGATAATTATATGATAATATAATCTTGAGGAAACAGTTTAATGTGGGAAGATTTTTAAGATGAACGGACAAAATTTAAAATAATTTTATAAGGAGATGATGATTTCAAGTATTGTGGATATTGATTTAGAAATTCCATAATGCATAGAACTTTGAGAAAAAAAGATCTGTCGCACATAATGACGCCAAACAATTATGCTTTTTAGGAGGCAACCTAAAATATGATAGTTTTATTATTTCTATTTTAGTGATATATATTTTTTCATTTGCTTCTTTTAAAAAGTTAGTTTATTAACTTGAGGGGAAAACGGGTCTTAAATTCCATAATACTAAAATTTTTAAGGCGATATCACACCACATATAATTCAACTATCAAGATCAAAGACTCAAAATTTCAAAACAATAAAACTCATAAGGCGAGATCACACCTTATGAGATTTAACTTTCTAGAATGGAACCCCTAAAATGCCAAAACAATTCATAAAATGTGATCATGCCTTACATATGCTAATATCTATTTGGTTTTTAAGAAAATTGTAAATTTTTTAAATAACTAAAAGAGTTGAAAATCATAAAAATATAAAATATATTTTTTAAAATAAAATAAAAATATAAGTTATATAAAATTCAAAAATATTATTTATTAAAAAACAAAACCTTAATTTCTTATGTTTCTTTTACAATAGCCCCGCCTTGTTTTGTCTTGCCAATGCCCAACAACAAGCCAGTCGCACCAGCTCTAGTTTAATGCTTAGTAGTGACTAATACACTAACGCCCAACAGCACTATAGTCATACCAGGTCGTCCAACACTGCACAACATCGATACGCCAACACCACAGCACCACAATAGTAGCCCATAACACCAAATTAGCAGTCAGTTCACAATGCATCACACACTCTACCATACCGACCGACACCCCAAGAAATTCATCTCTATTAATATTGTATTCACTTCCTATTTTTCTATTTTTACTTAATTTTATTAAATACTTTTAATTTGTTTAATTTTAATTTTAATTTTAATTTGAGTTGTTCTAAGGTTATTTTAGGTTTTATAGGAATAGTTTTGTATTTATAATTTTCAAAAGATATTAATCAGATAGTAGCAACATGAAAGTCTATAGTGAATCAAACTACACAAAATCAATATGACATTGGACCTACAACAAATAACCATATAAAGTGTGCTTAGATAGCTAAAAACACATTTATGTTACCACCAGCTGAGTTGGACCTTAGTGGATATCTCACTTTCAACTTTAAACAAAGAAAACAATAGTACACTGCTCGCAAAACCCAAAATATTAATAAAGGTAAGCATACATATTATCCGTCCTTAGAAGAATTACATATCAATGAAATTTTGATGATTTGCTTATTAACATGAGTTAAAGATATTTTATGTTGATTTATTGTCCAACATTTATTGAATTAACTAGGGAGTTTTATACTACCTTTAAATTTGATAAATTAAATAATTTTACTTTACATAGTCCCAATGTGGTACAATGGAAATTAATAGGTGTCAAATTCAAGCAGAGCATCATTGAAGTTAACATAGCCTTAGGGTTGATAGATAAGGAATATGTTAATTTGACTCAATATAAAGAATTTGTTATAGATTATGGTGATTTTAATTCTTCTAAAGTGTGGAAATAGATGTCTTTTAACTTGTTAGTTTATTATCCAAGTAAATCTAAAAGTAGTGATCTTATGAGCTAAAATGGATTTGTATGCAACATTTTTTGTCTTTTAATTATTCAGGAAGGAAGGTCAAGACATGTATTTGCACTAAATTTGAGTTATTTTTTATTTGGTGTATGGTAAACAAAAAAATGTCAATTTGGGTTCTTAGTTGGCAATGCAGTTTAGCACTATTACTTCTTTTAACAAGAATGTCTTAGTTCCCTTATTACTCGTCTAACTATTACTCTCAATTTTTTTATATGACTGACACTAATATTCATATAGCTTGTGAGATGGAATTGTTGGACATGGCTTGTTTAAGTAGGATGAGGTTACTCAAGCAAAAAAGGAGAACATTTCATTTTGTACCACGTGATCTCCCCAAGAGAGGTTCATCATCAACACAAAAAAAGGATCGTGATGTTCCATAACCTATGTATATTCCAACTCCACTAATTCGATATGAGCATCATTTTCGACCGAAGAGATTGGAACATAAAATTTCTAAAATGGAGAAAATTTGGATGCTCTGCTCCAATTCATAGGTGTGATACCTCTATGTCCATCGACGCTGTAGTACATCTCATTTCAGATTCTCACAACTTAGGGGAGGCTTCTACGATATGCTTTATTTTTATCAATTATTTTTATGGCATATGAGAATCTTGTGCATACATTAGAGAAAATGTATGATTTAGGTGTAAGGGAGCAAGAAAAAATTTATTATGATGAACTTCATGATTTATGCTTCAACTCATGAATTTTAGGATTTATATGTTGATTATTTCTCATAATAGACTAAAACTTTCATTATTGTTGTTTAAAAATAATCCTTAAGTTAGGATGCATTTTTTGTTTGAGTTATAGTGCATAGAAGAGAGCATGATTAGTGTTTTTCTCGTTAAATTACTTTAAGTATCTCATTAGTTTTATTGAATAAAAGTGTGGAAGACTTGATGCACTTTGACACTTATATGAGCTGTAAGCCTAAGACCATTCATCACATTTATGATTATATTCTTTTTGTTATTTGTTATTAAACATGGCTTGTTTATACTAGAACTTAATTTTAAATGCGTGTTGAAACTACATTTTTTATGAATTTTTGCATAAAGATGACAAGGGCACTTAGGATAACCATTATTAACCTAAACAATCTTGCCTTATTTTTTATCCCGACAAAACCAATTTGAGTCTTAACCTTTCTTTTCTTGCATACTAACCTTGTTACAATCCACTTTTACCCTTCTTTTTGTTGATTTTCTTAATAATTTTAAACCCCTAAATTGAAGGAATTGTATCGAGCTTATTTGCATAGAAGTTTGATTATTTCTATGAAAAGTAAATTAGTTGATTTAAGTAACATTGTTTTTATTTTTCATTTTTTTATAAAATGGGAAGAAGTACCAAAAATAATTTTAAAAAATAAATATCCTTTTTGACGTTCTTGTTAAAATAAAAAATAAAAAATAAAACAGAAAAAGAAAATAAAAGAAAAATTGCTAAGGTGGTTGAAAAAGATGTTATTTAAATCAAGTGATATTTTATTTATTTAAATTGAAACTTATGTGGATAAGTTTGTATAATTTCCTTCAATTTATTTAACCTAAAAACTTCTTTCTATCATAGCTACCAGGTTACAACCTTTATCAAGTCCCTTTAATTTATATATTATGTTCATTTTCGTTAAATAGTAGAGATATGATTCACGAGCAAGCTTATGGAAATAACTCCTATGCTTTAATTTGAGGGCTTAATGAACCCTAAACATTTTGAGTGTTTGGAGTGAAATCCATGAGAGGGTGTCAAGTTTTGATTCATTTGATTTTAATGGAATTGATGAGATGTTATATTTTCATTCTAACAATGTGCCCTATAAGTACTCGTTCTCCCAATTGTTATTTTATCCTAAAACTTTAATGTGTATTAGCTTTTAGGATATTTGTCGATAAAATGAAAGAAAAAGAGAAATTGACATGAGGATGATTGATGTATTGAATTAATGTATACTTGAGGATAGGCATGAGTCTAGTGTAGGGGAATTTGATAAGAAGTTATTTGGTTATATTAATTCGAGTTATCTCTTTTTTTTCACTATATTTTATTATATACGAAAATTAACATTTATTTTGTTTTAGGAGGTGACAAGTGGAGATTCTATCAAATTTGAGCATTATTGGTAAAAATCATAAATTTTAGAAAGAGTGGACAAATTACTGCAGTGGATAAGGCAAGATGATGTCTAATGCTAGATTTACTCTAAGAGTTTGAATTTAATTAAGAAACTTATTTCCATCCTTATTATGTATGGATTTGGATTTGTTTAGATAGGGATCTTTGTAAGATAAAAGTAGGCCAAGTTTTGAGTAGATGAAGAAGACAAAAACATGTCTAACAACTTCTCTATATCATTTTCTTTTTTTTTTTTGTAGTTTTCACTTAATCTTTCATCTTTTCTTTTATTTCTAATATTGGAACTAAAGCCTTAAGTGGTAAAATCCAAATATTTTGATTTAAGAGGATTCAAAACTATAGTTAAACCTTGTGAGTTTTTGTTTTAAACTTAGGTTCATTTTTTAATTCAAGTGTTTATTTTTTCGTGTTCTTATATTTTATAAATAATTAATATTAATTAATTTGACAAATTAATTTAATGATGATGATTCTATAGCTATCCATGAATTCAGTAGTCTGTAATTGTCATGAAGGATTAGTACAAGCAGTAAATAGGTTATTTATGAAATTGCATATTTAACTTATGAGAAAGAAGAAAACTAAGTTGAATAGATATAACTATCTCAATTATTTAATTTAGGGTTTAGTCATTTTCACTAAGCTTATTACTATCATTTAATTGATATGGAATGCGATCATACCTAATTAAATTTATAGTTATCTTTAGTTTGAATGTTAGGTTTGAACCAATTAATTTAAGAAATTTTAAGACTTATTATGTCTATCCTAATATATTTTGGACTAACCGCTTGAATTGTGAAAATTATTCTTTTCAAACCAATGATCAATGTTACAATTAAATAAGATGTTCCCCTTGAATCGAAGTTAAGTTCCATTGAATTTCTCACTTTTTATTTTCAGTTAATTATTTCAATTCTTCCCTAATTTAGTTTAGTAGTTAATTAATTATAACTCCTTATTTTATTTTATCATTTAAAATTAAGAAACTCGTTTTTAGATCTCTTGGGATTCGACCTAGTTCCACAACAACTTCAAGAGTTTAAAAGATCATAATTAACTTTGAAGGCTTCGACAACCCAATCACTAGGAGTACTTAAATCAATATTTTTTGTTGATTACGAGGTATCACATAGAAGACTTTGTACAAGATAGCTTTTTAAAATCTAAGAATGTTAAGGTATTTCTTAAAGATATGAATAAGAAATACAAGAAGTTCTCTAAGAAAGAGAAGAATGAGCTCATGATCATTCTAAATTATACTAATTATGATGATCTTGGTGGGATTAGACAAAATGTTTCCAAGATTTTGGCTTTTTATCATAAGATTAAGATGATTGTTATAAAACATGATAAGGATTACATTGTATGATTTCTTATATGGTCTCTTCTATCTCAGTTTGACTTTATCAAGCCTAATTTTAATGCTTAGAAAGAGTAATGGACTATAAAGAAGATGACCACATTCTTTCTAAGAAGGAGGATGACATGAGGAAAAGAAGGGCAAGAAGTGTGCCAAATGATTACAAACTAGAATTATAACAGTTAGAAAAGGGAGCCTCTAACAAAGAATATTAATAACAACAAACCTTTTTAGAAATAGAATATAGGAAATAACGTGAATATGTGAGGCGTGACCTTACCTAACATTACTCCCATGAATGAGATCTTTAAAGAAAAATGCAATTGCTACTAAAATTTTGGGTATAAGAAAATAGATTGATGGAAGCTTAAAACTAAAATAAAAAAATAAAGATGATCTTTTAAAGATGGTTACCTATAATCTAATATTATCGATGTGCCTTCTAATACTTGTTGGTTAAATATTGGACCTATAATTCAAGTTTCCATTCCTTACAAAAGATGACAGACAGAAAGAAGTCAACTAATATAGAGCATCATGTATATATTGAAGATAGTTTAAGAAACAAAGTTGAATTTTAGCGATAATAAAATCCCAACATACTATAGTATATATTTTAGAGTTATATGAAGTTATATATATGCACTCAATTACGAGCAATTTAGTTTCTAAATTTTTGATTGACAGAATTGGTTATAGTTTTCTTTTTTGGATAAGAAAAAGTGACTTATATTATGACTCTATTTTAATCAAAAATAAAACTTTGTATGGTAATATTTTTAAGCTTGATTTAGTAAATAGGTCTCTTCTTTCTACTTCTTCTTATTCTTCATTTAATACTATATTGCCACAAATAAATTGATATTAATGAAAAATATTCCAATCTATGGAACAAGCATTAAAAGATATTTCTATGTAAAGAATGAAAACGTTGGTGAATAATAAGATTCTACAAGATCTTGATTTTTCAAAATTTGACACTTATGACTATATAAAAGGAAAGTCGACTACCACGGTAGGATACTATAATTTGATGGGTATATAGAGCTACTTACATTAATCCATATAGATTTTTATAATCTTTTACTTCTTTAGTTATGGGTGGCTATAAGTACATCATCACTTTTATTCATGAAATCTCTTTCTATGATTTTGTTTTTATCATTCGTTACAAGTTTGATTGTTTAGAAAACTTTAAAGCTTTCAAAACAAAAATGGAAAATCAAAAAAGGGACAAGATCCAAGTGGTTCACACAAATAGAATTGGTAAGGTTTATGGGAGACATGATGAGACAGGATTTAATCCTAAACCTTTTACAAGGTATTGACAAAAGTTTGACATTGATTCTCAATACACAATGCATACACCTTAGATAAATGGAATCGTAGAAATCAGAAATTACATGCTTCTTGAAATGGCGCTATATGTTAACAAACTCTTACTTTTTAGAGTTCTAGAAATGTGATGCTTTGAGAACTGTAGCTTATATTATGAATCAAGTGCCAAGTAAGTTTATTCCTATAACCTATTGTGAGTTTTGGTTATAAAAGAAATCTATAAAGTGCCACTATTATATTTGGAATTGTAAAGAAAAAATGAGACCCTACAATATGCAACTTAAATAGAACATAACATAATTAGTGGTTATTTTATTAGGTATGTGTATAATCAAGGAGTTTTAAGTTCTACTATTCATCACATTCCACTAAAGTTATTGAATTAGATTGGGCTATCTATTTTGAAGATGACACTAACAAAAGCCAAGGGCCTTAATCTTTGTCTTTATGCTAATCACTTATGCTCTAACAATTGGCCCTATGTTGACCCACATCCAATGGATATTTAGGATGAACCTATTGAGTAAGTAGCATAAGAATCTTTAGATGTAAAGAAGAAGTGCCATTAACGGGATCATAAAGGGTTTACAAACCTGTAATAATAGATCATAATACCATCAATGGCAATGTTATTGGTTATTGTTTGTGATCAAATAGTTTTAACTTCTATTAACCATCACATTGCACTAAGATTATTAAATTAGATTAGGTGATCTATTTTAAGGACAACATAAAGTACAAGCCAATGGATCATTGTCATTGTGCCTCTCGCTTCTACTCTAGCGGTTAACCCTATGTTGACCAACATCTAGTGGCCATTCAAGGAAGACCTATTTAGTGATGGTAGTAGGTGGTCAGGTTTGTAACATCTCGTTACCCATGTTAAGGCTAGAATAGTAAATATGAGAGATTAGAAAATGCATTTCGTGTTCATGCATAATATGGCATACACATACACATGAATATATGTATTTTTGCATATGAAAATGATTGTACATGCATTCATTGACATATTCTAGGTATAATTGTTTATAAATGTGATTATATTGAGAATTTTGGTTTTTATATGTCGAAAACTAATTTGGAGAGAGTATTTAGTGATTTAAAACTTTTGGTGAATTTTAGGAAAATTTCCAAAACTGTTGAGTATTTTTAGACTAGGAAAAATGCCAAGTGGCAGGACAATTGATAATTAGTAGTAGAAATTAATGTTAAATGATAGTGGAAATTTTTATATATAACTTTGGGATTTAATGACTTACGTCATTGAAAGTTGGAGAAAATTGGAGTAGAAATTGGAGTGAAATAGACTAAGTAATTAAGTGATAATAGGTAGCTTAATTAGAAGACTTGTGGATTGATTCTTTACATGACAAGTGGCAAAAAGTTACCGCACCCTATTAACCAATGAAAATCTCTCTAGATGAAAGACTACCTTTAGTTTTAAATGGTCTTCACTTTTTTTTATTCACTCTCATTCTTTTGTTAGTCTCTCATCTCTTTTATTTTTGTGTCTTCTTTCTTCTCCTCTTCACTCCCACGATTTTCTCTCAACCAATCTCCATTCACGTTATAACTTGCTCTCATCTTTTTTTTGCTACTCTTATCTTGCTCTCTCTTTCATTTCTCACAAAAGACCTAACCTCATCACTCTTGGATGATGATGAACGTGGGTTGTGTGGAGAGCTAGGGCTAAGAGAAATCTTGAAGATTTTGAAGCTAAATAAAGTAAGTTATGCTTTAATCGTTATGGGTACTGTTAAATCTAACTAATTTGATGAGTAATTTGAGATTGATGATTTGATTATGGAATTTTATTTTTGTGATATGTGGGTGGATTAATGATAAAGAAATCATGTTCTAAATTGTAGGGTGTTAATGTTATTTATGAATTTTCTGGGAGATAAATCAATTATGATAATGAGATTATGAAATGGTGTATAAAGAAGTACAACAAAATTGATCAGTGAATGGTATGCTCTATTTTTTCTTATATTAATGTGGATTGCTTTGATTGTTTAGAGATGATTTAAAATGAGTTTAGAGATAAGGAATAGGTTTAAGGTGATGTCTGGATATGAGAAAGAATGATAAAAAATGAAGAGAATGCAGAAAATGAAAATGTAGAAAAATGAAAGAAGAAATGCAGAAAAATGTGAAGGAGATGCGTGAATGATTTTTTCTGTTTTGATATTTGTGATTTAATCTTAGGTTTTGATTTGTTTATGATTATGTTGAGTTAAATGGAAGTCAAAAATTGGGTTGATATAAGTTACAGATGTTGGTTTAAGAGAAAGAAAAGAAGAAGAAGAGAAGAAGAGCTGCAGTTCGGAAGGAAGAAGGAAATGTACGATCCTGACTCTGAAGCTTTAAAAAAGGGGTACTGTTTCGAACACCTTTCCTTCTTTTAACCATAACGTCTTCTCCCAACCTCCAAATGACACGGGATTTAAACCAAAAAGCTCAAAACACATATTTCTATATCTCCACCAAAAATTATAACCATCTAAAATCATTTAGACTAGATTGATTGATGAATTTGGGATGAAATTGATGAGGAGTTCTGGAATTTCATAACTGGAGTATTTTCACTGAACATGATTTGGTATTTTAGACATAACTTGTTCTGTAGTTATCCAAATGGAATGATTATTGATTTTGAGTAAAATATAGACATAGAGATACAAACTTTATGAAGAAATATAATTTTATTTCAGTCTCTAAGAATTTAAATTTTTGGATGGAATTTGAGTACAGGGCACTGTTTCAGTATAAGAACAGTCTGAACATATTTGGAGTATAACTTTCGGATTGCTGAATCAAATTGAATGATCTTGGTGTCATTAGAAACGTAAGAGATAGTAGAACAATGTTATAGAAGAAAGTGTTGCCAAATTACTTCATTTTCATTGCCAGATTGATCATGTACAGTAGACTCAAAGGTATGTTTCAGGAAAAATCTTAATGTGACCAAATGAGTTATGAATTGTGATTCTAATGGTTTTATTAAGGTGTAAACCCTAAGTATAAATGATAATTAGGTGAGTTTGTAATTATGAATATTTACGTGATGAGAATGATAGAGCGATACTGGGGATTGTCATGAAAATGCATTGTGTATATTTCGTATACATAATGTGCATCAATGAATATTTATGAAATTGTGCAAATTTGTGATATATATATATATATATGTATGTATGTATGTATGTATTGCATATTATAGAGGAGCAACTAGAACGTCAACATCTAGACGTAGTTGGAACTTCCAGGTATTAGCTTCAAGTGCAATCTGTGAGTAACCTAGACAGTTTCACGCAATTAATTGTTTGCTTTAAAATATGTTTTGACTGATGATATAAATGTGATTTGATTATGTTGATGCCAAACCATAAATGTCTGGCACTTGATGCATGAATGTGATATTGAATTGCTACTTCTATGTGAATGTGATGAAATAAGTGCTTCTTGACATGATTGTTTGAATATGAGAGATGCATTCCATACATGAATGCATGATCAGAAAATGAGAGTTGTGACCTGAGTAGCCACCGAAAATGA
>JANIIA010000019.1:121217-133837 GCA_027478495.1 Erythroxylum alaternifolium | reverse complement strand
TTTTTTACAAATTTCATGAAAGTCTTAAATTCTTTTAAGTTTTGAGTGGACCATTTTCTATGAGTCATCCAACTTTTGTCTATATAGCTAAACAATTATAAGTCATTTACTAAATTAGTGAATGCAATTTAGGTTGCAACTAACATAATAAATAACCAAAATTGACATAGAAACACCAAAAAGAAAAAAAGAAATATGTAGTGATGATGGTAACAAATTTATTCAACAAAAAGACACTAAAAGGAAATAAAGAAACAACAATAATTACAGAGGCAATATATAGTTATAAAACCCTTATATTTTGGCACAACTTTTAAAATGATTTTGTATGTTAAGAATATATATTTAATTATTTATGCAATTTTCTTTAAAACTTCCTGACCTACTTAAATAATAATACATAACAAAGATACATTTTTAATTAAGATACATCAAAGTTATCTTCAGTCTCAATCGAAGCATACTTAAGTGTTAATTAACTAATCTGTGTCAAATTAAATTATACAATGATAGTACAAAGAAACTCACTTGATTAAGATAAGTTACTTTTATAAACCAAGTTACCCTTAGTAATGGAACGTTGTTTCTTATATGAACTTCAAAAAGGGATTTCTTAGTGTAACCATGAGATACATACACTGCCAAAGAATGCAATTGTTTATATGATTATGGCAAACCAAGCAACAGAAGAAGAGTAAATGTTATACATAACCAAACTATGATATTGTAACAATGGAGGGAACAAGCTCACAACCACATTAAAGACAAACAACAAATAAAAAACTTGGTAAGTCAAAGTTTCTCCTAAAATGGTGGCCTTAGTAATCCCTCCCTATTCTCCTGCCCACTATAGTGCCTCTTAACCTGTCACGCTCTCTTCATATATTTTTATCCCTAACCTGTATAGCAGTTATTGTCCTCGTGTTGTCCTCTTTGATTTCCTAATCTTCCAACCCCTTCACTCCTACCTTATCACTCTTATCCCCTAAGTCTAATCATGAATATATATAACCTTATCATCTTTTTTCCCCTAACCTAAAAACCAGTAAAAAAACCGCCCATTCTTCCTTGTCCTCCTCTCATTTTGAAGCTATTTTGTTCACCTCAACAAACTCAAACCCTAAACCCCCTTTCTTCTTATATCTTTAAAGATAACACCTTAAGCTAAAAATGTTCCCTCCTTCTCCCTCCTTGGTCACTTTCTACCCTCTAACCTTACGATCAATACCTAGAATTTCCCGACAACCTTTGCCTTAGCCCCCATTACCTATAACCAAAGTCCAAATCTGTCATCTTTAGTCAAACCCACCGCGCGACAAGTCATAAGACTACATTATTAGACAGATATAGAAAATAAAAATCATCAGACACTAGCCTTTAGAACGTGCACAAATGTTGTGTATATACCTCAATCCATTTTTTCTCTAAATCTTCACTATACGTTCTTTGTTTAAGAAAGACAACAAGCTTAGTTAGAAACGAACCAAAAAGAGGCACCATAAACTCATTACCTCGCATTTTTTAGTGGAGTCTGTGAAAAAGGATTCTATAAAAGGGTTTTATTTTATATTTTAATGATAAAAACTATTAAAAAGAGATTAGTGGTCTAGATTTGACCTTGTTTTATTGTGTGAAAAATGTAGCTAATAGTTTTGGCTATTAAATGAAAATGTAGCCCATTCACTATAATTGTTTATGCTAAAAAAATAATTTGTAGCTAAAATAATAACATTGCACTATGAAAACAAACGTAAAGAATAAATTAATCATAGTGTGTTTAAGAAAGCCTACAAAATATTTTTCTAAGGTCAGTCTTATTATTTGCTTGATTAGGCTACGATTTATAAAAATCGTAGAGATATATAGACTTTTGGTTACGAATTCTAAAATGTAGAGAAAAAACATATTTTTTATAATGTTAACTTGCCCTTAGAATACCCTTTTGTTTCTTTCTCTCTGCGACAGATAACCAATAACTTTTGACATCATTTTAAAAGCAATAACGTCCCCTTCTAGATATTGTGGCTCATACATGTCTACTCAATCAGATTGGTTTATATAGAGGGAGAGGTTGGGATGTTGCAAAGTTAAGTCAATCCATTCCAAATAACCATATTTAAAGAAAAGATTATTAATCTTTTCCTCCTCATAGTTACAAAAAGGGCAAGATCTAGTAACATTTAAAAATATGATTATTTTATCATCTGTGGGAAGTCAACCTTATAGGCAAGCGACAATGTAAATACAATTCTAAAGTTGGATTAGAGAAACCGCACTAACTTAAACTATATGACTTTTGGAATATGGGTTTTCAATGGCTTCCTGCACAAGAAATTGAAATACCTACCATCTTTATTGAAGCTCCACGTTATGCTATCCTCCTCATTAGCATGAATTTCAGACTTTAATATCATTTTAAAAGGGGACTTATGGGAATTGCCTCAAAATAGTTAAACCTTGCTCTTAAGACTTCACAGAATGATGCATTCTAAGGGATTAGATTATGTAATACATTAAGCCAAGGGATATTCCTTAGGGGATCTAGATCTAACTAATGATCAAACCAAAAGTTGTTATCTTCTTCGTTGCCAATCTTATACTCAGTCACCCCTCCAATTAAATCCTTATTTCTAAGCATTGAACCAATGTCTATAAAGCATTTATTTTTGGGCTGAAGGACCAAAAATGAACTCTATTTATGTGGTATGTATGTAGCCTCTTAAACCAGAAATCCTTTTTACTTGAAGCAATCTTCATAACCTCTTTATCAGCAACACTCTATTGATTAGTCTGAAAACGATGATATATAAACCACTTTCATCTTTAGACATATTATGTTCCTTCTGTTTGACTTTGGCTAAACTTTTTTTTAAGTCCCCTGCCCATGAAAAGTTGCTTATCATCCTCTTTATGGTTCTAATTATGCTAATAGGGATTAAGAGGTGATAAGACTAGTATGAACGAAGATTACATTTCTTGAATTAGTAAGCTAAATTTGACCAACTTAAGACAAATTTTATTACACCATCTAGAGAGCCTTCTTTGATTTTTTTTTATGTAAGAGGAAAATAGTCATTGAAAGAGGGTCTCCTTGAAATAGTGTGGATAAGGGGTTTCATGGACTTTCAAGTCAGTGATGGAAGTAACCAAGCCCTTGAATGCTTAGAACTTATAGATAAAATCAGCTTTCTCTCGTCCTTATTAATTTACAATTTGAAAGATTCTTAAATAGGTTTATCACTGTTAATAAGGTGCAAAATGAATTGGCATCAACTTTAGAGAAGATTAAGATATCTACTACAAAGAATAAGTTGGAGATTTTAAATTTCTTGTATTTAGTATAGAATTTAAAGCTCTTGTCTTTGCTAATGTTTATTTGTAGCTTTATTAGTCTAGTGAGAACTTTTATGCCTAAAAATAACGAGGTAAGGAGATATGAGATCTCTTTGCCTCAAGCCTTTAACTGCCTTTAAAACCCTTGTAGGTTTATTAATGATTAAGATACCAACGGTTATTAATATGCATTGCTCCACCCAACCAATAAAGACTTCAGGGAAGCCAAATACCTTCATTATATTGATGATAAAGCAATAATCCTTAGAGTCAAAATCCTATCACAAGTCAATCTTAATAGGATCATTTCTAGGATCTAGTTTTTTATAATAAATTTTAAGAAGCTCTTGTTTCAAGAGTATATTAATTTCTATGATCTAGTTCTTTATAATAACTTTTAAAAAGCTCTTGTTTCAAGAGTTTGTTATCTCTAATTTAACTTTTTTAAATGAAAGCCCCTTGAAAATCACCTATGATGTTTAAAAGAACATTCTTCAATATGTTTGCAATCAACTTGGAAATGACTTTATATATAGTTCTACAATAGGTGATAGGTCTAAACTCTTTCAAAGAGCTATGGGATTGAGACTTAGGGATAAGGCATCAAAATATTTTATTAAGCTCTTTCAACATTCTCGAGGGGGTGCTCTTGGCCCAGTGAATATCGCTTATTCGGGTATTTATCAGTGGTTGTATACAATCGGTTTACGTACTAACGAAGATCTTTTTATTGGAGCTCTTTTTCTATTATTTCTTTCTGCCCTATCTCTACTAGCGGGTTTCCCTTGTGTGAAGAATCCCCTAATAGATTTAGTGACCATATTCTCCATTAACATCCAAGTTTTTTTAAAGAATAATGCATTCAACCCGTTTAGACAAGGTGCTTTATTGGGATTTAGAGCAAAGTTGACATCCTCAACCTCCATATAAGTGAAAGTTTTAGGTAATAAGTCCAAATTTGAACTAGAAAGTTGCTCTCCAATTATTAAATGAATGATGGGAACAAATAAGGAAGGATTAGTAAGAGCATCTAGAGAATGAGAAAACTAATGCTTGATTCTAAAATATGTTTACTTTATATAAAAATTATTTTAGGCAAATAAAAGATTGGTCTTCTTATAAGAGTAATCAGCACTAGTATTTGTGATAACTAGAGATAAGGTAAGTTTTAAGTTTATTTTTAAGGTGATAATTGAGAGTATAAGCAAAAGTCTTAAATTGCAAATGTTGACTTATATGATAAGTCAAAAGAAAATGTGTTTGAAGTGATCATATGATCACTGTATCTATCTTAAGTTGCAAGATGAGAGTTCAGAAAGATAAATTTAATAATAGACAATTGAATTGAGGCTATACATTAAGTGTGTATGAACAAACTTCTGTACAGTATTGTATTTATAAAATAAACACGCTTCAAATTAAAAAGAGTTAATACTGTAGCACATGACTTTTACTAAGTGTGCATAAATGAATATAAAAGGAATTAATGTAACTTATAAGATCTCAAATTACATTATATAAGACCTTAGAGGTTAAATAAATCTCATAATATACCCTTTGGACTCTTGTTTAATTCTTAAGAACTAAGTTTAAAGTTTGCTACTTTAGAATGTTATCATAAGATTATGATTGATATGATCTTATGGGACAATTCTAGAAAAGCAAATTAAATTCAATTCAAGAGAATTTAGAATAGAGGAAGTTCATTATAAGTGATAGCTTGCATAAGAAAAAGTTGTTTATTCAAAGGTGGCCACCAAATTTTCTTTTAAATGTAAAGAAATTCATTAATAATAAGGAAGTGTTAAACAATACAGAAAGGATTACGGGGAATACCCTTTCAAATCACTACGACCTCATTACAAAGCCTTACCAAAGTACTAGAAGCATAATATTAAAAGAAGATGTTAGAAATTAGATTCTCAAGGAGGAAATTATATCAGAGTTATATTTTTAGGGAATCTCTTTAATCAAAATCAATTTCCTTACTTCATTGATCACTTCTTAAATTAAAGCCTCTTTAGAAGCAGCTTCGTTTGGAGATCTCTAAGAGTTCCTTTCCTTCCAGATAGTTTGCATAGAGGTCCCTAAAGCAACTGTATAAATCTACATAGATGGTCTTGGTATTATTGTCTGATCAATGAGCCATTGGATAGTGAAGGTAAATGAGTTTGCATGGATGGACCACAAACATTTTCTTTTCACTATTTTCTATATGTTGGTTGCTAAATTGCATTCAAAGAATAGGTGACCACAAGATTCCTCTTGCTCCAAACATAAAGAGCAAATCCTGTTTAAATCCAAGTAACTCAATATGTTAGTGGTACTCAGTTTTCTTTTGATAGTCAGCCATAAAAGAAAGGAAGTTTTGGCAATAAACAATTGCTCCAAACTATCTTATGCCAATCAAATTTAAGGTTTCTTTCTCTTATAAATTCTTTGGTGGACTTGTTTAAACAATCATAAACTGACTTCCCATCCTATAATTATCTATCAAAGGCTAAGGGGTTAAGGGAGTAGTTAGGTTGTAGGTCCCTTAAACATTCAGGAAGCTACCAAGTTCTTTCACTGATCAATGAGCAAACCGTACCGTGTGTATGGGATAATTCAACATAACCCCCTGTGACCTATAAGAGCAGATTAATTGCCCAAATTTAGACTAGTTGTCAAACCACACAGAAGCAATTCTCTCATTGCCAATTCTGCAACTAATTCCTGGTTGGACAATATCTCTCAACTGTAACTACTGATTCAAAAAGCATAAAAATCAATAACTTGTCCAATGGCCCATATGCTTCTTCCTTTAAGAAATTAGTATGCAATATACCTAGACCTCCTTCTTCCTTAAGGAAACAGATATTAGCCCATTTCACTTTAGCAATTCCCCTTCCACCATTGAAATGGCTCCACAATAAATCCTTAAACATTCTTTCAAATGTCTTAATAAGACTTTTGGATAGAAACATATGTGAACTCCAATATATGTGAAGAGACCTAAGGACTAATTTAATTAATTGAAGTTTAACAACATAAGACAAAAACTTATTCACACAAGACCTGACCCTTCTTTGGATTTTCATAATAAGAAGAAGTAAATTTTAGGCTCGAACCTCAGAGATGGGGACTCGAGCCTGTCCCTTTTTTCAATTTTTACTTTTAAAAATGGGTTGTTAAAATGTGTTATTTTAGTTGTATATATTAAATGTACATAAAATTTTGAAATGAATAATTTCAGAATGAATTATTATAACAGTCAATAAACAATTGTTATATGAGAAATATCACATTCATTTAATTAACATGATTTATAATTGCCTAATAAAAAAATTTTAAAAAAAATTGTATATATTAAATTTACATAAAATTTTTGAAATGAATAATTTCAAAATTAATTTATTATAAAAGAAAGTGAACCATAAAATGGTATATGAGGAATATCATATTCATCTAATTAACATAATTCATAACTGCTTAATAAAATTTGTGTTTTAAAAAATTGTATATATTAAAGTACATAAAATTTTGAAATGAATAAGTTTAAAATAAATTTATTATAGAAGAAAGTACGTCAAAAAATAGTATATGAGAACTATCACTTTCATTTGATTAAAATAATTCATAATTGCTTAATAAAATGTGTTTTTTCAAAATTATATATATTAAATGTGCATAAAATTCTAGCAATTAGAAGTTCAAAATAAATTTATTATAAAAATTGAACAAAAAAATGATATATGAGAAATGTCACATTAATCTAATTAACATAATTCTTAATTACTTAATAAATATACATAAAATTTTGAAATGAATAAGTTAGAAATAAATTCATTATAAAAGAAAGTGAACCAAAAAAATTTTTGAAATAAATTCATTATAAAAGAAAGTGAACCAAAAAAAATTTGAGAATTGTCACATTTATCTAATTGACATAATTCATAATTACTTTTTTAAAATGGTTTCTAAAAAATTTGCATATATTAAATATACATAAAATTTTGAAATGAACAAGTTTAAAATAATTTATTATAAAAGAAAGTGAACCAAAAAATGGTATAGAAGAAATGTCACATTCGTCTAATTAACATAATTCCTAATTGCCCAATAAAAATGTGTTTATTAAAAAATTTTATATATTAAATGTACATAGAATTTTGAAATGAATAAGCTCAAAATAAATTTATTATATAAGAAAGTGAACCCAAAAAAATGGTATATGAGAACTGTCACGTTAATCTAATTAACGTAATTCATAATTGTTTAATAAAAATGTATTTTTAATTTTTTTTACATTAAATGTATATAAAATTTTGAAAAAAAGTTCAAAATAAATTGATTATACAAGAAAGTGAACAAAAAAAAGGTATATGAGAACTGTCACATTAATTTAATTAACATGATTCATAATTGGCTAATAAAAATGTATTTTTAAAAATTGTAGATATTAAATGTATACAAAATTTTGAAATGAAAAGGTTCAAAATAAATTTATTACAAAAGAAATTGGACCAAAAAAATGGTATAAGAGAAATGTCACATTCATCTAATTAACATAATTCATAATTGCTTAATAAAATGTATTTTTTTAAAATTGGGTTAATTACCAAAAAAAAACCTAAACTTTTATTAATTTTTCAATTATAGCCCGAAATTTAAAAAGTAGCAATAAAATGCCTAAATTTTCAATTTTTTTCAATTTTAGCCCGACGTTAATCTTACCGTTATCTTTGCTGACATGGGACTGTCAAGTGTGAAGGTACCCTCATTAATCAAAGACGTCAATGTAATTAGCAGAAGTGAGTCTGCTTATTAAAACAACGTTGTTTCATGATAAAACTAAAACGACGTCGTTCGAACAAGAGAAAATGACACCCCTCAGTCTGTAACCTAAATCTATCGTTCTCATCTTCCATTCATTTATAGATCTTCCACGTAAAAAACAACCAATAATGTCAAGAGCTAATGGAAGAACATTGGCATATTTCATGACATCTTGGCACAGCTCCAAATGCTCTTCTATGGGCAATAGTTCTTAAAAGCTTTTAAGCATAGAAGTTGGATTGCTTCTTCATCATCCAACATCTCAACCCTATATATTTCTTCAACTCCATGGCATATCAATAAATGTTCATCTCTAGTTGTTATGATTATCCTATTTCCACTACCAAACCATTCACATGTTCCTGCTAATGATTTTACTTCTTCCAATTTATATATATCATCAAAAACAACTAGGAGCCTTCTTGAGTATATTTTGTGCCTGATCTCATCCATTCCTTCATAGATATCCCGTATTCTCAAGTTCTTGTCCAACAAGGTTGATGAACAAGCTTTTCATGTAAATGAGCAAATCTATGTTTTTCATTAGTTTCCCTTATATTTGGAAGAAAGTAGCTACATTTGAATTGGTGAGATAGTTTCTCGGAGGCAATTCTAGCAATAGTTGCCTTCGCAATTCCTCTCATTCCCTAGATCCCAACAATGCGAGCATCGTCCTTCCTCCAAACATCTAAAAATGGAGTTAGTTTCTCCAAATGTGAATCTGTTCCAACAAAATCCTTGGTCAGGTAAGAGAATCTGCTACTTGATTTTCTCAATCTGCTTAATATCTCATCAACAACTTAGGGATTTAGGTTACAGATTGAGGGGTGTGATTTTCTCCTGTTGAAACGACATCATTTCAGCTTTATCAAACTCACTTTTGCTAATTAAGCTGACTTATCTAATTAATGAGGGTCCATTGACACGTAACAGTGTCACATCAGCAAAGATAACAATAAATCTAATGTCAGGCTACAATCGACAAAAATTGAAAATTTAGGCATTTTATTGCTACTTTTTAAAGTTTGGGCATTTTATTGCTAATTTTTAAAGTTTGAGCTATAATTAAAAGAAAGTTTGGGCTTTTTTTGGTAATTAACCCTTAAAATTTGTATATATTAAATGTACATAAATTTTGAAATGAATACGTTTAAAATAAATTTATTATAAAATAAATTGAACCAAAATATATATATATATATAAGAAATATTGCATTCATTTAATTAACAAAATTTATAATTTCTCAATAAAAATGTAATTTTTAATAATTGTATATATTAAATGTTACATCCATCCATATAGATGATCGAAAACATATGTATTTTAGGTTTTGATATTAGTTTTGAACTTTAAATGTTCTTAGTGCAGTTATACAATCTAAGCATACATATGATATATATTATAAATTCATGAGTTTACTTATGTAATAAATACAACAGTAATACTATGCAAATCTTTCAATTGTCAAAATACAAAAGTATAATCATGCTAATATTATCCAAATTTTGTAATGATATAATTTACAAAAATCCAAAATAAAATTATCAATTATAATTAGACTATTGGAGAGTGGAGAATTGAGAGTAGCTATTGAAGTTGAGCAAGGTAAAGACAACAGTCTAGAACTTACATAAAAAAACACAAGTAAATAATTATATCTTCAATTATAAAAAGCCAAAGTAATTACATGAAAAATAAGTAAATCCAAAAGCAAAGATTAAAGATAACAAACTCGCGGTAGCAGAAAGGAGATAGCTAAACATTATAATCAAGATCGTTAATAATTTACACTACTATTTGCAAGTAGAAACATCATTATGTAAATTATACCTAATAATATTGCATTAAATGAATATTAAATGCATGATAATAAACAATTAAATATACCTTCATCATCGAATATTTGTTCGAAAATTTTTTCAATTGAATGACTGGTCTCCTCTATTCTAATACCTATATTAATATAAAACATAATATAAGATAAGATAATATCATAAAGAAAAATAGATAAAAATTAATATATCATAAAGAATAGAGTTTACCGTAAATATCTTCATCATCTATCTAAGACTTTCATAGTATTAGGATAAAGTTCTAGCTTGATAAAGACTAATAACTTGACCGCCAGTACTAAAAGGAGACTCTAAAGCAATAGTGGATGCTGAAACTGCTAAAAGATCTTGTGCAATTACTTGCATGATTGAAAATTCCTTTCCATGGTTCTTCCATCATAGCATTACATCAAACTCTACACCTTCAACTTTGATCGTACAATTTGTTGTCAAATATTTGTCTAACTCCATCATATTGTAAGAAGTCCTAGCTCTTTTTTCTTTTATGAATTTTACAAATGAGGGTTTACACTAGTCCTAAAAGAAGTTGAACATGCCACAATATGTCTTACCATATATTAGTAATAGTTCAACTTCTCCATCATCTACTCTGTCATAACCTAGTCACCTCATCGGAATTAAAAATCTAATAAGATAAAGTTTTCTTGATCTCACACATATTGCTAAAGTAACTATGCGAAGTTGGATATTTTGCTCTTGATAAAAACTCAACAGTAGTATAAAATATCTCCAACTTCGTGCAAAGTGCTTTAGCCAACCCATTGCTCTTTTATAGGCAAACAAGTATACCGAAAATCTCTTTATCTTAGCCTGGTAAACACCTTATCATACTTGATTGTTGACTCCAACACCTTAAAAGTTGAATATCATCTAATAAGATAATTCAATACCAACTTCTATGTGCATAAAAGGTGTATTTGTCGTGTAATTTTTTAAAAAACTTAACTCTTTTAAATGTTGCACTCTAATGTAATGCACTATCCTAGATTGCCTCTACCACTTCCTTTATCACCTCTAACCTATCCTTCACAATCAAATTCAAAACATGCTCAAAGCAACATATATGGAACAACATCTCACCATCCAAAAAGCTCCCAACTTGTAACTTACTGCGTCATTCGTGCTACAGTTGTCTAGTGTTATGGTAGACAATTTGGTGTCAATATTCTAATCCATTAAATACTCAACTAAAACGATTTTCAACCTTTCACTTGTATGTGATGCTAACATATAAATAAACCTACTATTTACATTATGAACAAGTATCAATCATAACACAATTATAAAATAAATCATAACAATATTATAAATATATAATTTACCTCAGTAGTCTACTTTTCATAGTCTAGTTACTGTTAATGTAGTGTGTCGGCACTGCCATATAACCCTTCTTCTGATTGTCAGCTATCCACATATCTAATATGATGGCAACATGTTCTTCTATATTTGAGGACATTTTTTATATTTCTTTCTTTTGATCCTCATATATCTTGAAAATTTCTTTCTTCATAGTATTCCTAGTTCGGATCTGTTGGCCCCAAAATGTTTTGTCGAATTAAGCATGATAGTTATGGAATAAGCGCATGAATTATACGGTCACGATAGATATATTTTTGGAGTTAATTAATTTTTGTGTTAGTGGGATTTATCACATTGGCTAATTAGATTAAAGTAGTAAGATGTGTAAGGGCAATTTTGGCAGGCCACTTAAGGTTAAGAGGTAAGAAGCAATAAAGGAAGGGCAAATGTGACTTTTAACATTCATTAAGGGTAAAAAAGGGGAAAGTAAAATGTTATCTTGGGATGTGGATGACCAAAAAGGTGATTGGAGTGAAAAAGAAGAAGACAAATCGTGAAAGAGAGAAAGAAAGGAGAGAGTTTCGGTGGTTAAGAGGAAAGAAGGAAAGCTAAGCTAGGGTTTGATTTTTCTTAACCTTAAAGAGTGATTTTGAAGTCGTTCTAAAAGGGAAAAAGGAAGAGGAAAGTTAAAGCTTCCTTAGGGCCAAGGAAAAATCATAGTCTGGTGAAGATTTAAGGAAACCAAGCAAGTCTAATCCAAGGTAAAGAGGAAAGACAACAGTGAACTTCGATTGTCAAGCGAATTAGGTGGGTAATTCATTTATAGTTATTATGTAATGAGCGAAATGCCTATGTGTGTGTATATGCTTGAATTGCCAAATTGTGAATTGTTTTATGTGAAAAATGCATTATAATGTGTTTTATGTAATGCATTAAAAGATGCATGACATTTTGATATGATGCCTTGAAATTGTATTATGGCATTTTGATTAAATGAAAAGAAGAGAAAGCATGAGAATATGAACTTGTGATTGATTGAAATTAGCATTAGATTTGATTGTGTTTGGGTAAGAGAGGAACTGTTTCGTAGTCACGTGCACGTCGACATAAGCCTTATCCCGGCTGCCCGCTTGTGGCACATGAGATCTGAAAAATGGACTCGTTTTGTACACAAAGTAAACTTCGGTTTTTCTGTTTTGTTCCACGGGACCCTCGAGCCATTTACTTATGCATTTGTACTTGTGATGTGTTAAATTGTGATGAAGCTGAGTATTATGCGTTTATGTATGGAATTATGAAATGTGAATTGGAACTGT
>JANIIA010000018.1:44525-55513 GCA_027478495.1 Erythroxylum alaternifolium | reverse complement strand
TTAAGTGCGGCTTCAAGAGCTTTCCTTTTATCCCTCTCCTCCTGCAGTTGTTCCTGCAGTCTTGCAACCTGTAAATATATAGATCAAAACCCAGAGTCAGGCAGACATGCCTTCCTCATGTGATCAACTAACTACTTTAGGGATAAAAAACATTTAAGCTAGAAAACCCAACATTGCCTTCAAAACTACACAAAGAGCATGTCGAGTCCCTTTCTCTTTCTCTTATACAGATCCAAAGGGTAGAAAATCCAGCAATGAATTTGACACGAAACTGTTAGTTTTTTAAATTCTTTATTGCATTTTGGGATGTCAATGGCATAAGCACATCAATTGTGTTTCTTTCAATAGCATAAACATAGAACTGCAGCCAGCATACTCTATCACCGCAATCTTGAGATCCACCAATGCTTTCATAGAGCATATAAATGACAAAGCAAGGAAAAGAGAATCGGAAGAAAGTAAAAGAGAAGTGATTTTCAAGTATTGAACATACATCCTGCTCAAGAGCTAAGCGACGCTCATCAAAGGCCCTTTTTCGCTGTTCCAAGTTGGCTTGAAGAGCTGCATTACCTTTAACCTATAATTGAAAATATAACTGACTTATTATGACGATGCTATCATAAAAATGAACCTTCTTCTATCGATAAGAAAGAGGAGCATTCTTTAATGACTAACCTCTTCAGAAATTTTGTTTTGCAACTCCAGTTTAGCTGCTTCGAGCTTCTGAAGTTCAGCTCTGGATATGGATTAGAAAGTCAAATTAGTAGCACAATTGGAGTGCATTATGAACAATCGATGCTTACTGAAAGCAATGTTTCATACTGGATCGGAAAACTATTTCGTTCAAAATTTACTCTGCGTTTACACAAGAAACAGTAAAGAAAAATATGGTTGGTTTGTTCGTATTTGTTGCA
This sequence comes from Erythroxylum alaternifolium, assembly GCA_027478495.1. NCBI lineage: Eukaryota > Viridiplantae > Streptophyta > Magnoliopsida > Malpighiales > Erythroxylaceae > Erythroxylum > Erythroxylum alaternifolium. The sequence continues at coordinate 54,599 of JANIIA010000018.1, read as the reverse complement.
ACAAAAAGGAAATTTTCATCCATGTACTGGCAAAAAGAACATCGCTGGAGCCAATTATGAACAGCGCATGCTGTTAGCAGAACATACTAAACTAGTCAAGGGTATTATAACTGATTCTCAACTCAATCAAAATATTCGATGATTAAAAATACGTTGGATTAGGATTATTTTAAAAATGTGAATTCAAATGCAAAACAAGAAATAAAGGGTCAGTTCCATAGTCTCTACATAGGTAAATCCATCAAGACACTTATGATAAGGGGAGTGCATGGAGCAATAATTAATGATGTCAAACCAATGAAAAAAAGAAAAGAGTGAGGAGAAACTAAACCATATCAAAAATTTTTAGAAAGAGACTAATAGGAAGAAAATTTAACTGGGGCAGTAAAGTGGGCAATAACATGAAACAAGGCTAAAAAAGAGAAGGATTAGTTGGATTAAACAGGTGCTCCTTTTAATCTTATATCCAAACCTTCAAAATACTCCAGTTTCAACATACTAATTGACAGCAAAAGTAGTGGCGTTATGTAAGAAAGCAAATTACATCAATATTGAAAGGAATAGGTTGATCACCAGACGTTGCATTACTTTATTGTTGAAAGAAATTGTCAGCTCCAGACATAAGATTTCTCCATTTAATAGTCGTAAAACAAATTGAGTGGAGCACAATTACTGTTTAGCTTCTCGGTATGTTTTGGTATCTTCACATTATGTTATATCTTCAATTCCTCTTTATATAAACATCAGACTAGGCAAAAATCTTCCCCCTGTTATGCTGCCTAACCAAAAGCTACATAACAGAGTTTTCCTATGCTGCCTAACCAAAAGCACCATAAGAGAGTTTTCTAACTCCTCCCTCTAGCCCACAACCCCCACTCCCAACCCTGTTTCACTCATACACACACATGTAACCATCCACCCAGTGACCCAAGAACAAACAAAAGTATTGCACATGCACTTAAACCACCAAATCAGAAGTATGATCTACACAAGTCTGATCAAAGACTTCAAATGTCCATATGCAATTTAGAGATGAACGAATCAGCATTCCTTTGCAAAGAATTCTAAGAATAATAACTGCATGCAGCAGCACATAACACTAATGTTGCAAAAATTAAAGTCATTCAAAAGGAACCACATTTTTGTGCAGAAATATCTTTGATACTTACTCCTCTTCAATAGGAAAATCAATGGATTCCATTGGAACATTCTTCTGTGCCTGAACTCATGCCAAAAAGTTGGGAAACCCTTAATTACAAGAGGAAAAACCATTCTTATGTACAATCAATAAACAAAAAGAACTAAAAACATTAATCTTTTCCCCCAATTGCAAGAGAGAGACATAATAGGAAGACAACAATTTGAGCAAAGCATATAATAAAATGTAAATGCCTGACCACATATAAAGAATGCACGAGTCATATACTTACAGGGGCAAGTCCCCAAACAGTTGTATGCTTGATGCGTTGAACTGGTCCATTTTCTACAATCGCCAAATTCTGAAAACATTCTGGTGCATTACATCTAGTTTGCTTATTCTCCAAGTTTGTTTCGTCGGAAACATCTTCTAATTGTTGACCATAAACATATGTAGTCTTACTGCGATCTGTGAAATTATCTCTTCTTTTACCATCATTGTGCGGGAGCAGCATGGTTTGAACTGAACTTGATAACTTCTGCTCAGGTCTAGAGTCATTATCCACTTCGGACGACTTGGAACCAGAGCTATGATCATCACGATCCTGCACCTCTAAACTAGTTAGTGAACATAGCTCTTCCTTGTTTCTATCAACAAATTACCCACAAACAAGTAAAACTTGCACACATATACATATACAAAAGAAAGGAAACAAAAAGCAGAAGGTCTTAATCCATCAGAAGTATGAAAAGGTAAATTTGTGACCTTGAATGATGATATATAATACGACAGCCAAAACATGGAACTAAACATGAATAAAAGGAAGAAAATTGGGAAGTGAGATATAATGCCACTTTGAGTGGCTTTGAGTAACATAAACTTTGAGGATATTAAACCTTTCAAGGTCCTAGCGACTACAGAAGAGAAAAAAGGAGGAAAAGGTTCAAATACGTAAGAGAGGCCACCAGTTACACTTAATGGCTTGAGTAGTAGAAAATTTGAAGAGATTAAACCTTTCAAGGTTTGCCACATAAGCTTCTGATCGTGAGAAAATGAGGGAAGTAAGGAAAGAAAAGACCAAATTTTAATATTTTTCATTGAGGTTTCAAAGTTGATGCTCAAACAATATCCACTGAAGAACAACAAACATATGCTGATAATATAATTTTAATTAACAAAAGCAAGGGCATGGCATAGACACGAGAAAAACAGAAAGAATATGGAAAGAAAAGTGTATAAACCTTATCGACAGACAGATCATCTTCACCAGAGCCATCACTCCCGGTGTAGGTTCCAGTTGAGACATTGTCAAGATCATCATCTGTGTAATTATCGGAACCTTGTGTTGCATCATCTTCATAGTATTGGTCGTCATCTGTTACCTCTGCTTCCTCACTTTCGCACTCCTCCGAGTCCGTATATAGTCCAGGAGATGTAGAACCTTCCTGTAGTTAGCACACTAACTTAAAGAAAGCACAAGGTAAAAGCTGATTCCAGATGATGTAAACACACTAAACAACAAAATCACAGCTAAATTCTCAAACTTGGACATTTTGTTTCCCATTTAGCATCAAGCAATACGACCAAATCATTGTCATTCTATTGTCGGCATCATATTAGTTGTCCATCTTACTGTGTCCCTCAAGTAGTTGAAGTGAAACTCTTGGTAAGTGCTTCAGAAAAAATCAGGAAGACAAGGACATCTCTTTCTTTAAAAAAAAGGCTCTTGACTATTAATTTCATTATGGACATCTTGCTATTGCAAATATAGACTCCAAATCGATGAAAAAATATTTCATGCAAAGTTACAGGCTCACCAATCCAACTTCAATCGCACTCACCAATACAAAAGAAAAAACTTCCAATGCAAGCTCTAGGTGTGACAGCCTAACAAAAAAATTCATACTGAAAGCATGGGCATGACAACTGCTTACGCTGAATATGGTGCTATACTCTTCCAGTAATGTGATAATAATGGCCTGAGCATGATTAGCTGCAGCAGCAGCTTTTAGAAGTTGAATAGAACTATCACCACCTACATCAATATTAGTTTCAATTTCACAGTCTCCAGCCAGAAGAGGACGAAGAAGTAATGGTGCCATGCAAGCAGCGACAGCTGAAGTGCTCATTCGGTTCACGGCTTTGTTAGAAGCCACAGCTTGCATCATTAAAAGAATTCTAAAAAACAGAGAAAATTGAGCAATTGATCCATAATTAGGGCCACAAGCAGAAAAGGCATCTTTTTGATAGGAAAGAGAATTTTCTTTTCTTTGACAAAACTTGCATAATACATAAACCTTTACAACCATTTGTCACCTCAGCATCCCTACTTGAATGTTCAATCTAGAACTAAAAGTCTCAATTCAAAAACAGTTATCTGTTCCACATTCTGCCTCCAGCTGATAGCAAAAAGTTATTACATTGAGGACAGCAGTCATTCTAGACAAAGCAGAGAATTACATCCAATGAATCACTATTTTGCCAGAATTATAGGCTTCTAATATACGACATCATGCACAAGGTTGGTACAAGTATGCACTACAATTTTAAAATCTGGTGAATGATATATTTGGAAGTACAGGGAGGAGCGTGAGCTCTCATTATGGGTATAGGAAAGAACAGCCAGTTAAAAAATACATACATCTTTTCAAATTTTGGTGCTTTTAACTGTATATGTTTCTTGTTTTTAACCTCTTCTCTTTCCCAAACAAGAGCAAGTACGAATTCAGGTCCAAAGACAACACATTTAAAGCATCATTGCTTGCATATCACAAGAAAAAGTTGAGCTCATCTTAAAATTTCACATATTTGAGTACTGGAAAAGTTTATACGAACTACCTTTGCAACAATCTACGGTTTGGCTCAGGGAAAGTTTCACATATTGCTGTACGCATAGCATTGACTCTCTTGCTACGTTCAGTTCCTGAAAATTTGAAATTCAGCCAGGGATCAGAAGAAATAAAACAATAAAAAAGAGAAACTCATTGTTATGAAAAGTGGATCAAAATCCTTGCACTTGTATCTGAATAAATTATCCAAGGAGCCTAGTGGTTTACACAATAAGAATGTCATGTCTATATTTTTAGGGAGTCACTCAAATAGCTAATTGCTTGGTGTACTGCATATACAAACAAAATGTACTCATAGATGCCTATGGAATATCATCAAAAAATTTCAGCAACATACTTGGTCATTCTATGGTGCCTTTTGTCATCTTGTTGTCAAAGATAAAGGATTTCAAAACATTCTATCTTTGATGTTATTCCAATAATAATTAACATGAAAGGAGATTAATAAATTCAACAAAAATTATAAACCAAGATTCTGATAGATTTAAAAGAGACCTGATTCATCATTACCTTAAAGAGTTATCCCACAGACAAAAAGCATTTTCTTGATTTAACATTCAAAAAAAGAACTTACAGAAGAATTTAATGATAAAACCATTTTAAGCAATGAACATTATCTTGATGTTATAAGAAAACTGAACAAATGTGCCAGGTAACATGTAACATGAGAAACAGTGCATTCATTTGCTACACCAATTAATAAAATTTAGAATTGCATAGATGATTTATGAGGAGTTGAAACAGTGAGTGTAAATCAGGAGATTTTGGAGAAATAAATTTCATACGCTCTGCAACATTTGCAGAAGTATTTACGTAATTAAGCAACTAAACAGAAGTATCCCTTCTTTTAATTGATAATTCTGGTTCAAAGATGGTAAATGAAAATTTTCCACACCAACTAAACAAAAAGGTTGTAATATGGGATTATTGTTTAAGATAGAAAAAAATGTAGCAGCAAGGTTAAAACTATGATGCAATTGCTACACTTTAACGTAGTTTTCAAGTATACCACATATGAAGTGCATAACACAAGTGAGGGACAGGACACAATGTCAACATAAGAAATTCTCCAGTACACTTACGGCATGCTTCTAGCAGAGCATTGCAGCAAGAAGCAGGTACTGGTGATGAAGGTAACTCCCGCAGGAAATACTGAAAATTTATAAGAACGTTAAAAAGAAATCTTTGGCTCCAAATAATGCCGTAGCTCATTGGAAGGGATTAACACTTTTTGTGATTAAAAATAAAAACAAAAAAAAATACCTTGATACAATCACCAATAACATGTGCATCTTCACCGTGAAGAAATTCTGTTTTCCCTGCAAATCATATTTCATAACCCAAACTTGTCAGAAGATGGATTTGTGAGTAGATAGGACTTCATCACTTGGTACAGTATCTCAACAATTGATTATCATCAATCCTAAACCATTAATTAATGTTACGCTTGATACGTAATCTTCAAAATTCATACATGTGAAATTTGATATAGGACAGCCTGCAGTAACTGCATTAAAAAGTAGAAGAAACTAAATGGTAATCAAAGAAACAAAATCATTTCAATGGACCAACCCTGTTCATATTCTCGAATACGACATTCAACATCATCGACATCTGCAGCTTGCCGCAAGATGCCTTCCACTTTGGTACCTGTTAATTATTTTCAGCTGATGAGATCTAAGCAACTTTTGAAAGTTGCTGCATAAATAAAATGGTGCTCCTATAGACTTACAACTGGTCATGGTACTTCAGTAATAATATTTTGTGTGAAGGTTTATTTGTGAGATATACATGGGTAAGACGGGCTAGATCAATAACAGAAGGTTTAATCCCATGCGCGATTCCTTCCTAACTTAAATTACATCTAAAGAATATAACTGCACAAGAGTGCAAGTGCAGATTCCTACACACCCTAGGAAATTAATTCAAGATCGTAGAGACTACAATAGTTGAAGTTATTAATTTTGAGCAAGATATTTGTTTCGAAGTGATAAAAATAAATGATTCATAACTTCGAATATAAAGAAGAAAATTATCTGTTCATTTCAGGTTATAAGAGTATATCATAGGCCAAAGGACATGGAAACATGAGCATCCCAATCAATAGAATTATGCAAAAGGCAGGTTCAAAAAAATGCCTCACGGGAGCTTAATACAGATACCACTCAAGAACGTACAAAAATTGAAACACTTTCTTTCAACCCACACTAGACAAACAAATAAATTTAGAAAATAGCAACTAGCTCAAAATCACATCTTTGGACACTTTACTTCTACTATATTATGCATTGCAGAAAAGGAGTTTGTATCACGCAATCTCTAGTTGCAGGCATGAAAATTTGAACATAAAGACCAGCATCTCCTTGATTCAATAGGAAAACCTTTTCCTTGGGAAGACAAGTGTGCAAGAAAGTGTCTTGGTTGTTTAAAATGCAATTTAAACATTGATAATGAAAAGAATACCCACCGTGCTCTTCTATAAATGTGAGAGCCTTTTGAAGGAAAGATGGAGACCCATCAACATCCTCTAGGGCAAGTAGGACTGGTCTGCCAATAATCAACGACTTTGGAGGTGGCTTCTCCTTTGCTACAAAAGGGGGCAGGGAGTGGAAAGGCCAACATGTCATCATCTCACTGAAGTTAAAATTGAATTCAATTTTCTAAGTCCAGAATCTTAATAAAGTTTCGTGTAAGATCTTATGCCTCAGAAACAACACCAAAAGACAACTTACAAAGATTGCCATACTTGATAATGTAGACCAAGAAGAAAACAATTTTCATGTTATGATCCGAGGAAAGTCATAAAAAAGGAATTGAAAATACAGGACCCAGAAAACTAACAAGAAAACCATTTGTTGTGTTCATGCAAAAATTAGAGTTGCTTATACAGATTTCATCAGTAGTCCACTAGGCATCTTTGCCGCTGATTACTCGTAGTATCTAAATGACCATAAGAGAAACTATTGTTTTTTCCCTGAGGTTATACAGAAACTCACATATGAATGCTCCATCACATACTTACAAACATGGTTGTCAAAGAAAAAAGTACATATAAACATACACTTTTCAGTTGAACCATCAGTCCCATCAATCTGCTCATTTTTTAAGATACCATTTTGCCCCATGACAATTGCAGTATTTGGAGCCTGTGCGAGAGCATTCTCAAGTGCAGTTTTCCACTCATACAAATCTTCCATAGTTTCAGCCTGTCAACAAGAGTATCGCATTAGACTGAGACGGTAATCCAACATCAAGAAAAAAATTAGTAAATTTTACACATGGGTTTTTAACATAGCATTTTTCAGTTTGTTTCTCCCTAGACTTTCCATTTGGAAAACGCAACTTTCTCAAATATCTAAACAAGCCTCCTTACTTGGATCACGATGAAACAGACTCAAATCACAATATCTAATTTTGTTAATTCAATGAGCAAAGCCTGAGAACTTAGGAGCTCAGACACGAAGAAATGAAATTAGAACAACCCTCTAATTTCTTTTGTTTTGTTGTAGTAATTTTCGCACATCCTTTCAAAGAAATAAAAAAGGTGGGAAGATGATCACTTCATAAAGCAAATTGAAGCAAGATAACTACACAAAATCTAGCTTGTAAGGATCTAACCGAGTCAAGTTCAAGTCTTGTGTCAAGTGATGCATTAACTTGACCTGAATCAAGGTCAAGCCAAATGAATTTTCTTTTGGTCCATTTCTTTTGCAACTTTAGAACAGTCTACAGAGAATAAGCAACTATGATGCCAAGCACAATATCAGAAGGAACATATTGGAGGGCAGCAATAAAGAAACACCTTAAGAGTGAAAGCTCTTCCATCGCGGCCATCAGGAAAGAGAACAGTCAAGAGTTTTTTATCTGCTTTGACGACAACACTAGAGATTATTCAAAGACATTGTAAAGTTAATAAAGTCGTACAAACTCCAAGACAACGCCAACCATGAAAATAGAGTTAGAAATTATAAATGTCGAATCTGAAAAAGAAAGCCAACCTGCCTGAATTGTTGAGGTCAATGCCACCAAGAGTTAAATTTACTTCAGTCCCCTTTTGAGGAGCAACATTCTGAGAAAATTAATCAATAACAGCTAGTAAAACCTCAATGATTCGCAAAGAATAGCACTCTTAAAAAATTAATATACTAATCACATAAGAAAAGTTGATCATCCGCTGCATAAATACTTTATGTTACATACCGGGTCGCCTCTGAAGAAAACAAGTGAAGTTCGTGTCAAAATAAACCATCTCTTTTTCCATGATGTCCATCCAATCCCTAGATTAAAAAAAATCAAGGAATTACTTTATACCAACTAACTACTGATTCTAAACAGTGACTTAACAATGGCTTTATCATTGCAAAAAAAAAAAAACTCCGACGCAAGGGCATTCAAGGCTTGTGCAGTCATTTTCTTGCAACAAATCGTTCACTATAAGAAAAAAAAAACCATAATAATGAAAACACACCTTTGGATGATAAGAAAAGAGGTCCACTTTTCAAAACCTGGGAGACAGATTATAGTCCATCAGGCAACAAATGACAAGAAACTTAACAACAGAAACTACCAATTGATATAAGGAACAAACAGAAACTACGTGAAGCAATTAACCTTTAAAATCATAGTCAAACTTAATAAAAGCAGATGATATAGCGGTTCTACACATCAATAGCCTCCAATAACTATAGATTTCGCTTCTGTCCTGTAACTACGACAAAAATAATCGATAATCTCGTACTTCATTTCACGTGTATTTATGTCGCCACAAGAAGTAGCACATTCTGTACAAATTTGCTAAAGTTTAAAAGCTAACGTAAGATTATTCTGAAATGACTCGATCAATGGTTGGTAACTGTGACTTTTGGCGGTTACAATGCATCAATAAACAAGAGAATAAAAACAAAAGAGATGAATAGTGAAAGAAAAGAGAGAAATTAGTTACTGCATTGTTATTACGAGAGTGCGGCTGATCGGCCTGCCACGAAGGTGACGGAGGCGTAGGACCACCGCCACCATCTCCCTACAAAGAACAAACAAACAACATGAATATCAAAATCATACACAAGTCTAGACGTGATCACTACACATTGACAAGAAAATCGCAAAGCAAAGCAAAATGTACGTACCTGAGAAGAATCGATGTTCTTGTTCGCCGTCATCCTCGGATCCACGAGATCAGAAAATCATACCTCGCTCGTTATGATCAGCCAAACAACCGCCATTCCCTGCAAGCAGTACTCGCAAATAAATATGAAAAGACCCTCACACTTGACAATCCAAAACAGAATCCAGAATGTACCTTGGTTAGAAAGAAAAGAGAAAGTGGCATTTTTAAAGATGAGAAAATAAAATAACTCGTCTTTTATAAATTTATTTGATTTGGATTCGAATTAGCCTATAATGGTTGGGTTTGGCTTGGGTCAAGCCAACAAGTAACAAGCAAATGCATGCTTGTAACGGAAACTTCGGGTGGTCAAGTCCCCAACCCAGACACCACGGATGCTCCTTCCTAACCCCCACCTGTCCACGTCACCCGCATTTTTAGTTCTCTTTTATTCCTTTTCTACCGGCAGAATTAGAATATGTAGTGTAGGGGGTGTTCTTGTAATTTTATCAATATCTCATGCTATATTACAAGCATCATGAAAGTGAAGTCATCAAAAACTTTTACATTTGATGCCTCCGGTCAAGATTGAACCCTCAATTACGCGTAGAATAATGTTGATGAGTTGCTCAAAAGTCTCCAAAATAGTATTTTTGAATTTAATTTCTGTAACTTCTTTAGGAATTTAATCATAAATCTCGAGTTAGTGCACTCGTGGTAGAGTTTATTATTAATAAATGAAATTAAGTTCGTATTGATTTTGAATTATTATTTTATTAAAATATATATTAAATATAACTTTTTAAATTAATCAAATTAAAAAATTAAGAATTACGTTTTTTTTTCTTTTAGAGGACAATGAGTAGAATTAGTGTTGGTGTGATATTGACATAATCTCATAAAATGACTACGTATTATAGGGGATGAAAGTTGAAGTTGGAATTTAGTTAAGTTTAATGTTGGAGACCACAATTAGAACTCCA
>JANIIA010000016.1:0-23869 GCA_027478495.1 Erythroxylum alaternifolium | reverse complement strand
AAGGCATGAATATGTGTGAAATTCTGCAAGCTAATGTTTTGTTGGAAAAATTCCCTCCCTCCTGGAACGATTATAGAAACCATCTGAAACACAAGAAGGACATGACCCTTCAAGAACTCATCGGTCATATGCGGACAGAAGGGGCAAACCGCCTCAAAGATAAGTTTGAATCTTTTTCTTTACATTCTATTAAAGCTAACTTGGTTGAATCTACTCCTCTGAACAAAGATAGATACAAAGGCAAAGGAAAGAGTAACCAAAAACAAAAACATGGTCAATCAAAGAAGCCTAATAAGTTCCGCCAGTTTGACAATAGAATCCAAAAACCCAAAAGAGCTTGTTATGTCTGTGGAAGCCTACGCACAAGGCTTACTAGTGTCATCAACGACATGATCAGTCCAAGCCTGATCAGAAAAATAAAAGGCCCATGTCAATAAGCCCAAAGGAGCTTGTTATGTCTGTGAAAAGCCTGCGCATAAGGCTTACCAATGTCATCAACGACATGATCAGTCCAAGCCTGATCAGAAAAATAAAAGGCCCATGCCCGGACAGGCAAGCAGCGCACGCGCATGAGGTCTTTCATCAAAACCCACTTGGACCTTCAACTATGAGGGCAAAGAATGTTAACAATAATAAACCCTTCAAACTTGTACTACTTTACCAATATAAGATAACAAAGACATAGAGAAAGAAACAAATTTGTGCGTTTACTCCAACAATACTCTTGTCACTACACACTACCAGAGCCCCATCAGCCATTAACATCATCATCTACACTAAAAAACACAGCTTTAGGAGTTGTCTTACTGACACACGCAAGTGTTGAGTGTGAAGCTGCAGTAACAGGGTGTCTCTACCAGGGCACTGCATGGAGCTTTGAGAAGAAGACAAAGGTTGATGGTGGGCATTGCACCTTTTCGCTTGTGTTGCTACTCAAAAGTAGGGGGCGGCGGTTTTGTTGCAAGTGCTTTGCATGCAACATCATACATGTCTGGTCCGGTGAATGATTTTTTGGGGAGTGGGGCCCACTATATTAGTATCTCTTAGTATCTAAATCGACACGACAAAGTGGACAGCTGGCAAATGGTTTGGGCATCGTCAGTGTCGAAGCTCACTCACTAGCTCCACAGTCCTCACGGCTCAATCACTGAGAGTGATTACTGGCGATAACTGCCTTCCTTCTCCGATTCTCACTCGCGGTCCACTAAGATCCGCCAGAACGGTACCATAGCTGAACGAGCGCCAGAAATGGCCCGTATGTCCTCATATTTCGCCACCTTTTGAACTCTAGATCTTGTAATTTGTTTTTTGTTTTTTGTTTGGTTTTGTTAGATAACCTTATTAGGATATTAGAATGATAATCGTTCTATTGTCTGTAATTGATAAAAATCGCATTTGGCGGTACTTAGGCAAGGAATCTTTGAGTGGATCTAGTTCGAATTTGTGGTTGGCTTCTAATCCCAGCAAGAGATGGGCCGAGGTTTTCTTCCTTTGCTATACTCCTTTTTGGCTCACTCTATGTTTGGGCATTGTTGTTCCTTACAAGCTCTACGAGGTAATCAAACCATTGTTTTGCGTTTAGCTGATAAAAAAATTTGATCTAGAATTATTGTTCGAGTCATAATCCCAATCAGTCTATATATGATCTATTTGCTTGGATTTTTGGTATTTGATTCGTTAATGTATAGTTTTTATGTCTTTAGTTGACTTGACTGGAACAAGTAAATGGTCCACTTGTAGTTCTGGTGATTTAGTTCGTTAAAATGCTGCCGATTTTCGGTGTTTCAGGGAAATGGGATTGTATGATGTTGTAAGAATTAGCAAAACAAGTCGGGGCTTGGATTTATCTTCTACAAAATAGGATCAGCTGATCTTTCATCTATGCATTCTTTTGTCAAATGTTGGGAATTTTCTTAAGAGTATATAGAAATTGTGAATGAGGAATTTCCAGTCTCTGATTTACTTCTCTGAACATACACTTGTGCACAGTGCACAATCACATTTGCAGTACATAACTTTGTTCTGAACACATCTTTATTGAAAATTTGCAGAGGTTTTCAGAACTGGAATACTTCCTACTGGCTTTAGTTTCAGCAGCTCCTTCATTCTTAATACCTGCTTTATGGGTTGGAAAGGTTAGGTTCTTCATTATGCTATATAATCTTTTTATTTCTTTCTGAGAACTTTTTGTACTCTTTCCTAAATTTTCCCCGTGTATGTCCTTATTTCTTTTTGTGTTTAATTATCCTTGCTGTTTTTTTTTTTAATAATTTCCTTTGGATTTTTCACAGGCTGATAGAAGCTTGTCCTGGAAAGATCGCTATTGGGTTAAGGCAAGTGCTTTTCCCTTATTAGGCTTTCGCATCATTGTGCAAAGAGGTTCTCCAGCCATCCAGAATATTGGTCTTGCATCCTTTGACTGATACATGATGTGGCTTTACATATTAAGCTATTTGGAAGTGTGATACCTTGTTTTGTTCGAATAGCATTTGGGTGGTTCAAACATTTCCATAAGCTTACATTTAATATTTCGCAATTATTAGCAATCACGTTCTACTTATTTGCCAAATTGATAATCTTCCAGTTTCTGGATAAGATTAAGGTTATTGTAATGGTTACAAAAATGGATAGGAAATTGGATGACACATTGTTATCCTACTTTTCTTCTCGTCAATTTTGAATTGGTTGTTAAGAATATTAATTTCTTACGAATTGGTTGTTGTGAATATTAGTTTCTGAACATGTTTATTAGATATTAGGAAATTTCAGTTTTAAGAAAAAAGAAATATAAGTTCTTAGCTTGAAATTTGAATTTTCTTTGTGGCAGGCCAGTCTATGGATAATCATTTTTAGCTATGTTGGAAATTACTTTTGGACTCACTATTTCTTCTCAGTTCTGGGGGCTTCTTACACATTTCCATCTTGGAAGATGAACAATGTGAGCTACAAAGCATGAAAGTATTATTAACCCAGTCGTTCTACTTTGAACTCACTTCATTTAATTGTCATTTGTAGGTGCCGCATACAACTTTCCTAATGACACATGTTTGCTTCCTGTTCTACCATGTCTCCTCAAACATGACACTACGAAGATTACGGCATACCATTTCTCACTTGCCGGATAAAATTCGGTGGACTACTGAGGCAGCTTGGATTTTGGCCCTCGCGTACTTCATTGCATACCTGGAGACAATAGCCATAGCTAATGTATGTGGTAACATGTACACGTCTGTTAACCTTATCACTGCTTATATGGATTGACCATTGGGCATGACATTTGGAACATTTGCAGTTCCCTTACTATGACTTTGTGGACCGCGATGCAATGTACCAAATTGGATGCTTATTTTATGCCATATACTTCCTTGTGAGCTTCCCAATGTTTCTGAGGTAAGTACGAAACCCACAAGTAATTTGCTTGTTTCCGAAAGAGATCTTGCATTGCGAACCTGCAGTCATATGTTTGTTGTTATCAGCGTGTTCTAACTCTTGTATTCGGATTTATTGTGTGCAGGATTGATGAGAAAGCTAGCGACTCGTGGGACTTGCCAAGAGTGGCTATTGACGCTCTAGGTGCTGCCATGCTAGTTACTATAATACTTGATTTGTGGCGCATCTTTCTGGGCCCTATTGTTCCTCTTCCAACCGGGAAAGAATGTGTGCAGCCAGGTCTGGTCTGGTTTCCTGGACACGCCAAATGATCTTTTTTGACAACTTCATTGCAGAATGGTGACCTGATTCGAGTTTCGGTCGGTAGAGCAAGAACCAACTGAGAGAGCTTGTCATTAACATTGTAACAACACTAGATGTTGTTTCTATTAGATCGCTGTTTTGTTATTTCTGAGATTTTAACGGCGGCATTCCACTGATCAAGCAGTCTTCAAAGTCCTTTTTCCTACGTGGCTCTGATCATTTCAGACTGTAACTAGACTTCACCAAAGAGAGTGTTATCTAGTATCTGGGCTAGGCACGAACCCTGTATGACATTCGAAAATTAAGCTATAATAAGTGACAGATTGATGGACTTAATTTTTACTATAAATAGGTTTCTATTGACTGATAGTTTCACAGTGATTTATGTAGGGATGTTAATTTTAGCTTGGTTATGCCCGATTTTGGCCTGAATTGACCAGATAATTGGCAGGTTGTGGGCTAAAAGTTGTTGGCCCGGTCGTAACTTAAAAAACGTCGTTTTTGACGTTTAAGAACAAAAAGGTGGGTTGGGTTTATCGATGGGCCATAAGTCAGTCAGCCCATAATTAGGCTAAGTTACAAGTCGACCAGTCCCAACCCGTAGGGCCATGGGCCACCTAGCCTATGATCGGGGCAGGCCAAGCCAGGAGCAGCCCGGGCGTTGACATCCCTAGATTTATGTAACAAATTTAAGTAGTGTTTCGCTTGAATTAATTGCTGTTAGATTGCATTGCAAAATAAATATATAGTTATAATTCCAAAAGTAGCGGTACAAAGTTGCTAAATTGAACTTCAAATCCTATAATATTTATACAACAACTATAATTCACTTAGACTTGCATTAGGATTCACATAAAAGTTTTTAAATATATAAAATATATTGCCATCCTCTTATTGATAGTTACATAAGATTCATACACTAGTTTTCTAAACATATTTTAGGCCTAAATAAAATAGAATTTCCTTTTAATTTTAATAATTATTATTTATAATTTTTAATATTATTGAATTATCATGTAAATTTTTATATCTTTTAATATATTTTTCTACTCAAAAGTGAAATAAAAAATTTTCAGTTATCATATGACATTTTTTCTTTAAATTATGAAGTGCCATACCCATAGGCATAAAAATATTACAACCCATATATCCAATGACTTAAAAGATTAGAATATTTGCATAAATAAGTTTCTATTAAGTAATAATTTTATAATGATTTGCGTTACAATTTTTCGAAAGTCTTTCAATTGAATTAATATTTGTTAGAATTTATTGTAAAATAAATATATTATTATAATTCTAAAAGTAACACTATAAAATTGCTAATTGAACTTCAAACATTATAATATCTTATGCAAAAATAGTGAATTCGCTTCGTATTATATTAAGATTCATATATATGAGATCATTATATTTGACTTTTATTTTTTAAAACATATTTTTATAATATTATTTAATTATCATATTATTTATCCGTTTATTCTATTAAAATTAATATAATATTAAAATTTTACACTTTCTCTTAGATTTCTAGATGCACGAAAAGCTAATAGAATGTAAAAAATGAAGTTATGTAAAATGGAAAATAGGATAGATATTAGTTTTTTAAATGTAAATATTAAAATAATAAAAGATAAATTTATAAAGTCTTTAATCTAAATTTTAGTATTACAATAGATAGATAGCTAAACTCTAAATTGTCCCAGTATGTGATGCCTTATTGTTAGATTCCTAAGTACTAATTGTGGAATCGTGTAAGTATTGACGAACGTTGATCAATGTTTGATACTCGAGTAGACGAAGAAAACGGGTATTGAAAAGAAGTTGGCATGCATTGATGTACTTTGGTATAAATCTTTAACGAGATGCAAAATTCAGGCGTAAGATCAAAAGATAATTTAGGATGGACCTTAGTTGAAGGATAGATCACAAGCATGAGAGAGACATACGAGAACTTTATGGACTTAATATATGCTCAAATAAAAGGACCATAACTATTGAACTTGACATGGGTAAGTATTAGATAAACCAATGTGTTATGGACAACGATCAAAAGGAGATATTGGATTATGTGATGGAGTAGTAAATATATATCAAATTTGAGAGATAAAGAACATTTGAGAAGATCATTTAAAGATAGTAGAGTTATTTATGAATATAGATGTATCTTTCCTAATTAAATATAATCTTTTATCTTGTTAGTTGTGATATAGCTAAATCTTATCAGATAGTGTCCCATTTAAATAGGGCGTCATCTAATTAGTTAATGCAATATAATCTGATGAGGATATAAATAACGTAGTTAGTTCAATTCAATTATGATTTTAAACTATAAAGTCAAAGATACTTATAAATAGTTTGTTCGAGCCTCTCTCTTAAAAGAGAGATAGAGAAGAAGGGAATACATTGAGAGAACATTCTTTTATACTTCTGGGAAAGTAATAAATGTTGGTTTTTGCTATAACTCTTGTGTATTTATTGTGCCTATGGTTATTTAATAATTTCGTAAGTATTTTTATTCGAGTGTGTAGTTTAAAAACTTTAAGGATCGTGAGACATTCAAGAATAAGATTTTGTTAGTCAACTATCACATGGAAAGACTGAATTTTGCTTAAATAAATCTAAGTGAGATTGCATGTAAATGAACAGACGCGACTTTGGTATAAATTTGGTTTGGTATTGCAACTCCACATTCAAAAATCTTATTAAAATTTCTTGTTTCAATTTTTAGTTAATCAGAATTCTTTGTTAAATACAAATGTTTTTTATTAGTTAAATTAGGAATTTTTATTGGAATCATATCATATAACCACAATGATTTTATCATATTCAATCTAAAGTTTTATTGAACAAAAGGTTTAAATTTGCAGTTTTATTGTAACCAAGTTAATTTTGTTTATTTTAAAATGATTTTGAAGATACCTCTCACAAATGAAAAGTATGAAATAATCATATAAAAGTATTTATGTGTATATAATAAAATAAGGGCTTATTTATTATCATTTATGTTTTTTGTTTTTATTTTCGACGATAACAACATTTCAATATAAATTGAGTTGAGATGTGGAGTTTGGAGAGGTATAGAAGTACACAACCTTACTTCTAATTAACTGATAGACTATTTTTGGCAGGCTCGCAAAAAAGAGAAAAAAAGAATTTTTTTTGAAGAAAACAAAAGTAAAAAAATAAACAAATAATTGTATTAAAATTAAAAATCAAAATAAAGAAATCAGAATCAAAATAAAATCAAAATAAGTAAATAAACAAAGTAAAATACAAAATAGATAAATAAAATAACTAAATGAGAAAGTACTACAAATAAAAGTATTTAAGCTAAATACAAGACAAGAGAATCGAATAAAATGTTATCTATGAAAAAAAAAGACCTCTTTATGTAAGATCTTTTATCTGTATCCTAATTTGTCGAAGTTTCTTATTAAGGAATTAGTTCTTGGTAAGTTTTAGTAGGGTTATATCATATCTGATCACCTTCGCCAAATTCTTCTTAGGTCTTTATCTTTTTCTCATTCAGTCTCTAAGTATAATTTTCTAGCATATTCTCGTTGGAACGTTAAGATGTCTGTTCTTAACAAGTTTGAACTATCGAAGCTTGTCTCCCTTAATTAACCATTAATGTTACCTTCCCCTATCTTTTCTCTGACCATTATATTAATGTCCTTTTCTTTTCTTGTAAAGTATACGTCTAACGGAGCATCTTTATCTTTGTCAGCATTAACTCATGATTATGTACTTGTTTGATGAGTTGATACTCCACCCTATAGAGTATGTGTGACCTAATTATTAAATGATAAAATTTACTTTTTACCTTGAGTAATATCTCCAGAAACAGTAAAAATTACTTTTTATCTTGAGTGATATCTTCAGAAATAACATCTCTACTAAATAGGGGTAAGCTTATGTACTATTTGATCTCCTTATACCTCACATTTCAACAAGACTTTCCCTAAATGTTTTTGTTGTTGTTTGTACTTTGAGTAGTAATTTCTTAGGACATAAAACTCATAATGTGCCATTTCATTTAAATCACCTTGATTTGATACGGTGAATTATATCATCATCTATATCGTGGTTGTTTCGAATGACAAATCTAAGGCACTTAAAACAATCTTTTTATAATATAACTTCTAAATCAATCGTTATCTTTACATTAGATGTAATTCTGTAACTCAAAAAATTGTACTTTAAATACTCGGCTTTATTTTTATTTAATCTAAAAAGTTTCAACTTCAAATTTAATAAAAATCTGTTTATTTGAATTTTTTAATTTCTTTCAATTTTCATAATTTATAAATTTATAAAAATAATTTTTGTTTTCTATTTAAGGTTTTTATAATACGATCTACTATTAACTAAATACATATTATTTAATTATCTTATATCAATTATTAATAATAATTATTAGTAATTTTAATTTAATAATTTAATTTAATTTTTCAAAGTGTATAAAATTTAAATAATTTTTAATAGTTAGAAATAAAAATAAATAAAATTTTAATTATTAAATTATTTATTTTGATAAAATATAATAGTTTTTATTAACAAATTATTAATAAATATTTTATAAAAATAAAATAAAAATTTATTTATAAAATAATTTATATTTAAATTCAATCTAATATATAATTATTAGAAATTAAAAATTTAACAGTTTTTATTTAAAACTAAAAACAGAAAACGTTTCTGTACAACCAAACGGTCCCAAATTATTACGGATTGATAAAATATAGATGGAGCAGCCATCGATGTCTGGCTCCTCTAAAAACTGATAAGGAAAGGATATAAAACCATCCATTGGGTTTTTGGGGGGGTTTATACTTTATCGTCAACGATCCAAATGCAGAAACTACTATCTCTAACACCTTCACACTTTCCGTATTTCTAGGTTTTTCGTATACAAAGATGTTCCTGCAGGTACAGCAGGTAGGGGTTCTCGGGGGTTTCTACTTTTCTAATACAAGGCCCAGACCATCTCCATCCAAAATGGCCGCTTTCACTGCTCTCTCCCCTTGTCCCTGCGCTCCATCTCTCTTCCGATCCCGCTTTCTCATTTCTTGTTCCGCTGGCTCGCCTACAACCACTGCTGGTTAGAGATTGAGCTTGCTCGGTTTTTTTCTTTTGAAATTTCAAGTTAATAGTGGAAGCTAACGAAATGAAAATTCGACAAAAAAGAAAAAAAGAAACGAAAGTGAGATGTAATGTGTCTGTTTTGTTTACTCTGTTTACATTTTGGTTCTTAGGTAAAGGGCCCCGTAAAAAGTCTAGAAGATTGGAGGGAGCTAGAAAAAGCATGGAAGACTCTGTCCAACGCAAGATGGAACAGTTTTATGAAGGTTCCAACGGCCCACCACTTCGTGTTGTTCCAATTGGTGGGCTGGGTGAGATTGGGATGAATTGCATGCTTGTTGGGAATTATGACCGTTACATTCTGATTGATGCTGGTGTTATGTTTCCTGAGTAAGTGCGTAATCTTCCATTTGGCTTACCCCATTTCAAGCCAGTGATTGATAGTAATTACTTGGTCAAGTTGTAAGGAGTCCTTCCCTCAAGAACAATTAAAAAATACTTGTTATAAATTCAGTTACCATTTTCGTTTTCTGAATTGACTATAAGAGTGAATATGTTCTTAAAGCAAGCATTTTCATAAATTACTTTTCTAGGAAGAAGGTTTTTGACAAAGACAGTCCAGTGCGGTTTCTCTTTCGTTTCTGTTAACACGGGTTAAAATTCCTTGGAGTTTCGCTCTGATGTTGTATTATTTGCATGATATGTATTGTAGCCACGATGAGCTTGGAGTCCAAAAAATTATACCAGACACCACTTTCATTAGAAGATGGAGTCACAAAATTGAAGCGGTTATTATAACACATGGCCATGAAGATCACATTGGTGCGTTGCCTTGGGTAATTTATCCTTCTACTTCCTATAAGCCCATTTAGACCTAACACGGCGGCGTTGCACACTAGTTGATTTTATGTAAGGTTTAGACTTAGTCATTGAGACCTGTGTCTATTTTGGGTGAACTCTGTATATTCTACGGCTTATAAAAGTGGAAACAAGCCAAGTTTATTACTGATAGACGTTTTCTGAACCTCTTTGGTGTCTCAGGTAATGGGTAGAGCAGACCCATTTATTTTACGCTTTTGACTGTTCACATGCTGTTGGAAGCTCTAGTTACCCCATTTTGTGAAGTAAAAGTCTAACCCTTTGGGGATTGCAGCATTATCAATCTTCTATTAAGAAATGTAAACATTTTTTTTTTGTCCTCTGGGCAAATCTGACCTGGAGATCCTGTTTGGAAAGATGGAGATATGAGTGAAATTTTCTCTTCTTTCCTTCCTTTTTTATTATTTTATGGGAATTGGTGGCTGAAGGAAACCAGGCTAAGCAAGTTTGCATGAAACCACTGGAGCTTTCCAATCTGTAAACTAAGGTTAGATTATTGAGTTTCCTGGCGGATGAGTAATACAACTGAAAGTTCTGAACGTCTAGTTTAAGACTATTAATTGAGATTCTGCAAGGTATTTAAGGATTTTATTGTGTGGTCTAATCTGCATTATTTGTTTCAATCATATAGCTGTTGAAATACTTTCTCATCTTTAACCTTTCTATGCTTTCAACTAATATTTACTGTCTGTACAGGTTATCCCAGCTTTGGATGCCCATACCCCAGTATATGCATCATCCTTTACTATGGAGGTACTAGTCCCAGTTTTCACTTGTAATGTACATCAAATTGGTTTAATGCTTTAAGTTGATCTTGGCTTGTATGCACAAATATCATGGCAGAAGGCATCAAGATTCTTGATGAGATTCATTGCAGTACTAAATTAGTATATCTTGTTTCCAGAATAATTATTGAAATATACGTAATATAACAGTCCTGGCTTTATTTAGCACAGAGCTATAAGACTAACATAAATATTTTCCTTGTTCACTATTGGATGTTTATATTTAAACTGTTGGCCCTAGTTCATGTTTATCTGCGTGCATAGACTAGTGCTCTTGGCATCTTTGATATTTTGAGACATAAAAAATGACATCTTTAACCGTTTATATCTGCGTGCATAGACTAGTGCTCTTGGCATCTTTGATATTTTGAGACATAAAAAATGACATCTGTAACCGTTTAACAGCTTATTAAAAAGCGGTTGAAGGAGAATGGCATCTTTGTTCCATCTAGACTCAAGGTTTTCAGGACAAGGAAAAAATTTGTTGCTGGTCCTTTTGAAATAGAGCCTATCACTGTCACCCATTCTATTCCTGATTGCTGTGGGCTAGTTCTTCGTTGTGCTGATGGTACGATTCTTCATACTGGTGACTGGAAGGTATGCTCTATATCTCTTTCTCTTCCTTGCATCGACGTGATGAGCTCATAAGAATTTTTTGTTCTAAAGATTGATGAATCACCCTTGGACGGAAAAACGTTTGATCGTGAAGCTTTACAGGAGATCTCCAAAGAGGGAGTAACATTGGTAAGTATCCCTTTGTGCTATGATCACATATGTGCAAGAGAAATGCATGGAAGTTCATCTTATGATAGAGAATACTGAAAAACTGCTTCTATTGGAAAATGAATGAGATAGTCGTTTCATTTTTCATAGTTAAAATATGAAGGAAGAAGGGGAGCACTGTTCTATTTACTTGATTGATGTGTTATGATTTAATCATTTTGACCTTTTCTGGGAAAGATATTTGCCTACATTCACATATCTGTTTAACATAGATGGAACCAAAAAAAATGAGGGATAGAGGTTAAATAGAAGTTCAGTCTTAATATTTGGATCTGAATGTGCGTGGCAGTGAATAATGCAGTGGTATCTACGGCAGTATGAAGTGTTTTAGCTAGTTTTTTCAATTGTATGGTCATTTTGTCTAAATTGGGAAGGTTGAATTTTGTTTATAATGACTATCTTTTGAATTACAATGCGACTGAATGAAGGAAGATTGATATTTCTTGTCTTGATTGTGTTCAAATTCTTTCCCCGAGTATTCTTATCCTTGGTGAACTTTAATGTGTTAGGTGCACTATGATTCTGATTAGGTTTCTTGTGAATATGCTTGTTTTCATTACGCTATTCATAAATGATTGGGCAAACTGAAAGATGCATTCAATACTCGTGGTCAGATGATGAGTGACTCCACAAATGTGCTATCACCTGGAAGGACAATGAGTGAGAGTGTGGTGGCAGACGCTCTGTTGAGACATATATCAGCTGCTAAAGGGAGGGTTATCACCACTCAATTTGCATCAAATATACATCGCCTGGGAAGTGTGAAAGCTGCAGCTGATTTGACCGGAAGAAAGCTTGTATGTTATCTTATTGTTAATACAATTCTCTAGTTTACTTCAGAAATGCTGTGAACTGTTTATCAACAAGGTTTTAATTGTGTTACTGCTTTACATTATGATCCTGTGCCAGGTCTTTGTGGGAATGTCGTTAAGGACGTACATGGATGCGGCCTGGAAGGATGGAAAGGCACCATTTGATCCTTCCACTCTAGTAATATGCTTCGAATCCTTTCATCCTTTTCCTTTTTCTCTTTCAATTTTGGATTGGATCTTAAGCTTTTTTATTTTCGCCTTTCTTCTGCTTAGTTTCTTTCTCATTATCTCATCAAGCATCACATGCAGCTGATTTTTGCAATAGGAAGCTTGTGATTTGTTGGTATACTATTATTGAATTCTCTAACTATTTAATCCAGTTAATAGAAGAAATAAAACTTTCTTTCTTGTGGCCTTTAAAGCTCTTGTCTGTAAGACTGATCTTTAAATCTTTATAGTTATTTCAATTGGAAGCAGTACCCTCTACCTGCAATCCAATAGTTATTTTTTCCTTTCTGCCTAACTATCATATATGAACAATTACTTTTACCTCATTTACGGCACTCCCTAGCTTTCGTTGGTGTGTGTTTGCAATATTTATTTCTTTCCCTTTTATTTCTCTGTCTACTTTTGCTTGCAGACATATTATCACACCATTCTTGTTGTAGAAGTGTCTTCTCACAAAATTCCTTGGTGCAACTTGTTGTTGCTAGCATGGCACCTTATGCTTATCTTTTTGAGCCAATCTGCGTGCATCATGTTTTTACTCTTAAACTTCTATTCATCTTACTCTTGTGGATTCCATAGTAATTCTGTCCCTTTGCTGTTTCATTAAATACTTTACAGGTGAAAGTGGAAGATATTGATGCTTATGCTCCAAAGGACTTGCTAATTGTTACAACTGGTTCACAAGTAAGGTGTTCGATATTATTGATTTTCTTTCTAATGCAAGACATAGCTTGCATGTGACCATGCATGTTCTCGTGTCAGGCAGAACCACGTGCTGCCTTGAATCTTGCTTCCTATGGAAGTAGTCATTCGTTTAAACTGACCAAGGATGACATCATTCTTTACTCAGCTAAGGTAATATAGATTTTATCGTGGCTTTTGATTCACTTCCTATCAAAAATTTTTTTGAAAGATAGTCTCTATGTCAATATTTGCGGTACCAATCTCTGAATATTAATCTGACTGGTTAATTAATGACATTATATGAACTTAACACATATTTGCTCTTCTTGATTTTATTCAAAATGTATATATCCATTGGTATATAAACTAGATAATAAGGTCTATTTTTGACTTTCAGGTGATCCCTGGTAATGAATCTAGGGTGATGAAAATGATGAACCGCATATCAGAAATTGGGTCCAATATAGTAATGGGCAGGAATGAAATGTTGCATACATCTGGCCATGGGTATCGTGGTGAGCTGGTAAGATCTTAATTAATTTCCTCGCAAATGCATTGTTTATCAAATGCTATATTCATCAAAGTATAGAAAAGAAGATACTGTTTCTGAATCATGATGGGTTATCTTCTGCCTTTATGAGAAAGTAGAGAATATTATTCATTCGTTACTCCTCCTTTCTCTTTTGTTTTATTACTGCAAGAACTATCTTGAGGTAGATGACATTAGGTACGGATTCTGCAATATTTATCTTTTTCTATTTGGTTTAGGACTTGTGAGCTTGTTTGTATATATAAACATGCCTCTTTAGGACTGTTCATTAGTATGTTTTCTATGACACGAAAATGCTGAAAAAACTTAATTTCTAATTTCTTTGTTTCCTTATCAATATGGATATCCTTGATTGTAAATCTGGTTAATAATTTTTTTTTTCATAATCTACATGTTAATTCTGTTTCTTCAGGAGGAAGTACTTAAAATCGTGAAACCTCAGCATTTTCTTCCAATCCATGGAGAACTCTTGTTTTTGAAAGAGCATGAATTGCTTGGGAAGTCAACTGGCATTCGACACACTACTGTGAGTCAGATTTTGGATGTTTTTTGTATTGATTATAGGTGGCACATATTGGCCTAATTTGGCTTTCACAGAGAAAAAGTGATTGAGTAGATTCAATCATGAAATTGGTTTCACTTCTTTTAAACCTTTCATCATGATTACTAAAAATAGTCGTTACTATAGTTAGGTTAGAGCAATTTCCTTACGAGATGCTTTGACATGCAAAATTTAAATTATGTTTAGAATTGGGAATCACCAATATCTGTTCTATATCATACATCAGGTTATAAAAAATGGCGAGATGCTTGGGGTTTCTCACTTGAGAAACAGAAGGGTACTGTCTAATGGTTTCATTTCTCTTGGCAAGGAAAATTTGCAGGTAGGTTTAACGTTTCAATCTTTTACATCGTGAAAATTCAATTGAGAATTTCTTTTAAGTTCTATGTTTTGTTGCAGTTGATGTATAGTGATGGGGATAAAGGTTTTGGCACATCAACTGAACTTTGTGTTGATGAAAGACTAAGAATTGCAACAGATGGCATCATAGTGGTCAGGTAGATTTCTGCATTTGGGTATTTAAACTTGTTAGATTCATGGTGTCTTAAGATTTCTCTGGTGCAGCATGGAAATTCTTCGTCCGCAAAATGTAGATGGTCTAGCTGAGAATAGCATAAAGGCAAAGTTAAGAATTACAACACGATGCTTGTGGCTGGATAAAGGGAAGCTTTTGGATGCCCTTCATAAAGCTGCTCATGCAGCACTTTCAAGCTGTCCAATCAACTGTCCCTTGGGTCACATGGAGAGAATAGTTTCCGAGGTGTTGAGAAAGATGGTAAGGAAATATAGTGGTAAAAGGCCTGAAGTTATTGCTACTGCTGTGGAAAATCCAGCGGGAGTTCTTGCTGAAGATGTTAAAGCAAGGCTTTCTGGCAATTCTAGTGTTGGTTTTGGAATAGCGGCATTGAAGAAAGTGGTTGATAAGCACGGAAAAAGTAGGTCAAGCAAGATGCAATTTGATGGCGAGGAAACTGTAAAGTTGGAGAAGTCAGTGGAAGAAGATTTGAAAGGTGCTCATCTCTATGCTCTGTTTGTGTGTACCTTTGTATTATGGATGGAGGTGACTTTACCCCCTGAATATACATCTGTCTGTTTTCTAGGATATATGAGCATGCATTCAGATTAGGAGAGAGATTTTGTTTTCATACTAATTCAGCAAAATTTAATGTTGTGAAACAAAATTCATAAAGTTGACCCCTTATTGACACTAAATGTTCAGTTCCAAAACAACGTAAAACTTGCAGCTCCAAGTGTAAAATGGCTGGCTTTCTGGTTACGCTAGCCACATCATGGGTATAAACCAACACTAGGAGAATAGCTAAGTGGATGTTAACGGGAGCCAAGTATTACCTTTTTACCTCCTTGTCTTGGATTGGGATGCATTATATATTTATGAACATAAGTCTTACTTTCATGGTTAGATTTTGTTACAATGAGAATATCTTTTCTTAGCGTGCAACTTATTCATATTGCACAATCATTTGCAGTTGATGGCATTGATAGCAAAAGACTACTACCTGAAGAAGAAGCTGAAACTTCCAATTCTAGTGTGGTTGACAGCTCTCATGATCAAGACGACTTCTGGAAGTCATTTGTTTCCTCGTCACAATCTGATGGATCGGTAAAAGGTGACGGCAAATTTTCACAGGAGGAAAATGTAAAAGATGGTTCTGAAAGCAGTGAAGAGGACTCGTTGGAAATGCAAACTTCTCAACCGAAGCCTTCTAAGTCTGTTAAACGAAACAAATGGAAACCTGAGGAAATTAAGAAGCTCATTCAATTGCGTGGGGAATTACATGACAGATTTCAAGTTGTAAAGGGAAGAATGGCTCTCTGGGAGGAGATATCATGTAATTTAATGGCTGATGGGATGAATCGAAGTCCAGGACAGTGTAAATCTGTATGGGCATCACTAACTCAGAAATATGAGGTTTGTTCCTCGTTCTGTTACGTTTGAAATATCGGACTGCAGTTCCAAAAAGTCTTTAAGTACAAATGAAATTCTAATGTTTTTGTGCTCATATTTTTCTTAGCATGTACCTTAAATTGTAAAAGCGCATGCATATCTGTGCAACGTGTTCCAATAGTACCAGAAAGTTGCCTTCATGCTGAAAGTTACATAGCAATTTTTGTGCCAGAAGGGAATCTGTTTTACATTAACCTTTTTCCTAACAAGTACAGGAAAGCAAGAGCGGGAAACAGGGTCGAAAGAATTGGCCCTATTTTGAAGACATGGACAAAATTTTGTCAGGGTTGGAGGCAGCAGCATCAAAATAATGGAATGACAAGCGTGGGCTTGAACACTTTCCGTGGAAGCTTTCAGGTGCCTCTTTGCTCGAGTTAGAATGATATGAGTATAGCAACAGGATCGAAAACTGGGGACCAGATGAAAAGTGGGCTGGTCTTGAAGCCGTAGGAAGGAATTGTAAATTATTTTAGCTGATCAGCTGCATGATGAAGAAGATGGTGAAGAAGCTTTGGTGAACTTGTTCTGTAAAAGTATGGGACCCTTCATTTGTTTATCATCAAACACATAATGAGGATGGCATTTAGCCTATTTTCTGCTATATTATTTATATCTCTTCCTACTTTTCTTATTCAAAATCTTGATGTCGTAGAACACTTGGTTGGTAGCCATAATTGTATACATTTTCTTATAACAACTTGAGTTGAACAGGTCTATGTTCAAAGTTGCGCATCTTTCTCCCAAGGCTTATCGCCCTTGACTTTGAGGTTTATATCAATCTTTAATTTTGTAAGGCTACCTAAACTTAGTTTTTCCATAGTCAATAGTGGGAAAGTTTTTATCCTTTTACATGATAGGCTCAACAGGTTCACTTTAAATTTTCATACTTGGATGATAATCTATTTGACCAATATAATTTTAAAACTATTAAGGTTATGTATATGTTAAGGAGTAAAATGGTACTATCCAATATTTTAAAATCAAATTAAAAGTTAAATTGGTAAGACAAGAAATTTAAAATTTAAAGGATTCAATTAATATTAAAATATTATAAAATCGGTTAAATATTAAATAAAATTAAAGAAATTAAAATATGATTAAAAAAAGATCGTTCTTATTTAAATTTGACGTTTAATTAAAAAAGAAATTGTTAAACAAAAATTAATTAATTACTTTTGATTTATAAGAACTTTTTAACAAAGGTATAGAGGACAACATCTCCTTAAGTAATTTTAGCACGTCCGAGAGATATCGTAACTTTACTTGTTATTGGCTCATTATAAAGAAAGAAATTAAAAGAGCTTTACAGGAGATGAATAGAGGAAGGGTCAGTAGGGTCTAATGAGATATCTATGGAGGTGTGGAAGAGGCTAGGCAAAAAGGGTCTTATTTGATTAGCTAAGCTATTTAATGTTATCCTTAAATTTGCCAAAATGCTAGATGAGTGGAGACTTAGTATGCTAATTTCTCTATACAAGAATAAATGGGACATTTGAAGATGTAACAACTATAGAGGCATCAAACTACTTAGTCACACCATGAAATTATAGGAGAAGGTGACGGAAAAGAGAGCAAGAAAGGGTGCTCCTATCTCAGAAAACCTATTTGGCTTCATTTTAGGAAGGTCCACAATAGAAGCTTTACATTTTCTTAGAAAATTAATAGAATATTACAGGGAAATACAATGTAACTTATACATAGTTTCTATTGATTTAGAGAAGGCTAATGAGAGAGTACTTGGGGAAACCAAGAAGAAGTGTTTAGAAATTAAAGGAGTTCCTATGACTTATAAACAGGTTAATAAGGATATATATGAAGGTGTAAAGATTAGAGTAAGGACAATAGGAGGAGATACAAAACATTTTCTATCAATATTGAGTTACACCAAGGCTTCTCACTGTGCTCTTTTTTGTTTGCAATAGTGATGAATAAAATCATCAAGAATATCCAAGGGGATTTGCCCTAGTGTAAATGGTTTGCTAATAACATTATTTTAGTAGATAAGACAAAAGAGGATATCAAAGTTAACTTAAAACTTTGGAGGTATACATTAAAGTCGAAAGGTTATAAATTGAGCAGGAATAAGATTGAATGCTTAGAGTATAATTTTTCGGGCCATAGGGTGGCTTTCGATACGTAGGTAAAAATTAGTTTAGAAGTTAATTCTACAAAAATAATGTTTTAATTATCTACGATCTATTATCTAAAGCAATAAAGAGATCAATGAAGGTATATATAGTTCACCGTATCAGATCAAAGTGACTTAAATAAAGAAGTATATCAGGATTTTTATGTAACAAAAAGATACCACTCAAGTTCAAAGGTTAATCATATCGTTTAGTAATTAGGCCAACCATACTTTATGGAATAGAGTGTTGACCCATCAAGCAAGCGAATAATCATAAGCTAATAGATGCAGAGATAAAAATGTTCCGTTAGATATGCAATTTTACTAGAAGAGATAGAGTTAGGAACGTAATGGTAAGAGACAAATTAAAGGTGACTAATAATAATAGAAAATTAAGAGAGACAAAGATTAGGTGGCTTAAATATGTTAAAAGGAGACACCCTAATACTCTAGTAGGAAGATACAAAAAGATTATAAGAGAAAAAATTGCATAAGAAGAATGATTCTATAATAAAGATATAAATACAATTCAATTCGGATTGAAGTTCGTTTCCAATGTTTGTTATTGCTTATTTATGTAGCTTTGTGCTGGACAAATCTTCTGATTTTAAGCTAGTCCAATAACTAAAAATTTAGGCCTACATGGTTAAAAGGATTATATAGTTATGGGAATAACAAATCTCTTTATGTTTGTTTAGTTGCCTAGATCCTGTTTCAATGGAATTGTTGGGCGACAGAACAAATAAGCCAGATACAAGGTTGATTCTCGACCAAGTCTTGCTGAAATGTAAACTCATAAATGAGAAAAATTAATATATAATCCGATCCAATAATTACTTAAACCATAAACAATAATATTTTTAAGGTAGAGACAACTAACTTTAATAGAAATAAAAAATACGAAAATACATTTAATTGAATTTCTAATATTCAATCCGATTCAAGAACTCATCTACTGCATGTTTCATATGTGGTTGGACCAATCTAAGTTTGGTTCCTGAACAAATTTTACTCACCCGTATGATGTTTGGAAACAACGAGAGACTTGATGCTCTCAAGAGAGATGGAAAAGGACATGAAAGGAGAGAATTGCCTACTGAAACTGAAAGCCTCATCTGATACTCAAACTCGGTGCCCCATTATTAATTCAGATTGGAGATGGGCTCTAGCGAACTTGAATGGACTGGTAACACTCCAGCTGGCTATTGCCATGAACTTTGTCTTAGCTACCACCAACCTCTCCCAAATATGGTCACTCGTGCCTATGAACAGAAGCTTTGTTAGATTTTGAATAGAGATTTTCAACTTGATTTGACGAATGATAGTTCATTCTAATGTTGTTACATTTTGAAGCCAATTTTACTGTCATGAACATCAAGTTAATCACGAGGTTTTTGGCCGCATAGAAACTGGCTTAGGTTCAAAGTTAGGAACTTTGCAACTTTTACCTCTTATCAGTGACGAATGGTAGGAAATGAATCCTCTTTACTGTCTCAAATTTTCTTTTATATATGTTGTATATGAAGCCATATAGACTTGGAACTTAATTATAACTAGAATATTAACTTATTCTTGGTTATGCTAAAGGAAGAACCACGAACCATACCTAAAAGGATGTTTTAACTAAGTGACTCGACAAAAGGCAAAGACAGACGGAAGAACAAATCATACAATTGACACCTTGGATGTCTAATAGGATGGAGTTGCAGAGTGAAATGCAATAGCGTGCAATCAGAAGTTTAGTGAGAAAAACAATGATGGCCACAAGGACTGCAATGATACAAATAATGATGATGACTAGGAAATAATTATAGCACCAACTGTCTGCTATTAAATGCTCACTAAAATTAAATGTGTTCATTTGGCTTCAGTTTAAAGTAGGGTTAGAGCTTAACAACAAACTTTTAACTTTGTGGTAGTCGGAGATTACAATGCATTTTAACATCTTTAGGCGTGCATTTCTGCAGCAATATGCTTGCCTGGATATGAGAAACGATAGGGTAATCCACTAATAGTAGGAAATTTAGTTTGTAATATAAGTAGTTAAAGTCAAACTTAGAAATAAAAAGTTGCTTTTTTTAAAAAAGTTGTGATCGACTTGTAGTGAATAGATGTGACTGTTTTAAAGGTTTGCTTCATTTATAATAGTTGTGACTTGTAGTGAATATATGTGACTATTCTGAATGATTGCTTCCTTTCTAAAAGTTGTGACTAGTAATGAACAAATATAACTATTATCGAAACTCTATATATATATATGAATTTTAGTCAAGATTATAAATGTTTTTAACAATTTTACCAACACAATCTTTGCATTCATAATTCTTGAAGAACATTCATATTCTTGTAACTTAAATTATTTCTAGGATACAAAGAACATAAGAATATTCATCTCTGACCCACCCGATTTACGAGTATAATGGGAGTAAAAAACACTTTAAGGAAAATATCCAACACGTATAAAACACTTTAAACTTAATGTTTTGATCTCAAGTTCTCTCAATTCTCTACACCACCATTTACTTCATTGTTCATTCTTGTTTTGTGCACTTCCGAGCCCCATCATTACTGCACTAACTTATGCTTTCCACTTCACATATTCTTTACCAAATACTTAAAATATCCAACCTGCATGCACCGTTGATTTCAAAATAAAAGGCCAACATTAGTACAATAACTACCATACCTCTAATCATTCCTTTGATTACTACGTGGAACAACAACTCAACAATCCACCATTAACCCAAAAGAGAAAAATCCTCACCCAATTCTCCACATTATTTCCTATGACTAATATTCGAGTTATTAAGAATATGTATGAAGATGTAAATACTAGAGTAAGGACGAAAGAAGGAGATATCCAGTTTGAACTTGGGCCCTTTTGACATCCCTAGTTCCTATTACCTATATATGAGTTATTAGGGATATTTATAAAAGTGTAAAGACTAGAAAAGTAAATATGATAGGAAAGGATACAAAGCATTTTCTATTGATATTGGGTTACACTAAGGCTTCTCATTGAGTTCTTTTCTTTTTTGCACTAATGATTGATAGGATCACCAAGAATATCCAAATGGATAAGCCTTGGTATATGTTATTTGATGATGACATTGTTTTAGTAGATGGAACAAAAGAGAGTATCGATATCAACTTAGAACTTTGGAGAGATACGTTAGAGTCGAAGAGTTGCAAACTAAACAAGACTAATACTGAGGAGGTGCTTGGTTGATGGGTTTGGGAAGAGTTTAATGGGTATGGAATGAAAAGATAGTGGTTGGTTATTTATTATCATTATAAGGATAGTATTATGAAATCCAACTTTTAGGTATTGCTCCATACCCCTCAAGCATGAGAGAAATGCGAATCATTCTTAAGTGACACTCCCTTCATCTTTTTTAATCTTTTTATAATTAAATATAATTAATTAAATACAATTACTTAAGTAAAATATAACTACTTAATTAATTATAATTAATTAAAAATTACAATATATATTTAATTAATTATAATATAATTAATCAAAATAATATTACAATATAATTAATTAATTAATTTTAATATAATTAATTAATTATACTTTTTCCCCTTTCTAGCAATTAAATATTACTAATTAAAATAATTTAAAATTTGATGTAAAACAAAATTTTATTAAATTTTTATTTCTCAATATTTTAAACAAAATAACTATTATCAATAGTAATGGTAATCATTTATTCGTTCCAACCAACCATCATAATTATAATAATTATATTTATTCTCATTCCTCACTATATTTATTCTCATTACTATTACCATTACCCAATTTGAATAAGGCGTCCCCTGAGTACTTATAGTATAATTTTTTGGGCCATGAGGTGGCTTTTGATGTGGAGGTAAACATTGATTCAAAAGTTATATCATAAAAAAGTGTTTTAATTATCTAGGATTGATCATCCAAAGCAATTTTCTTGAAATAAGACAAGTTATATTTTCAAGAAAAGTTATATTTTCTTGAAATGGTTTAGTTTGATTTATTTGTTAACTTGTCTTATTTCTTGTTTATGTATTTATTTACTTGTTTTATCTTTTATTTTGACTATTTACCTCATTCTATATTTATTGTATTTTTATTTTATTATTTAGTTTTATATTTTTATTTATATGTATTTTTTATTTTATTGATATTATTATCTTTTATCTCTCTCTCTCTCTCTTTATATATATATCTTTTTTGTTCTCTTTTTTTATTATATGGATCTATCAGAAACAACATCTTTACCAGTTAAAGGTAAGACTGCGTATGCTGAACTTTCCCAGACAAAGTATATCAATGAAATTTTCACTTAGTTATTGATGTTGTTGTTAAGTATGCTTATGAAGAAAGTATCGGGACATTCAAAATTAGTCTAATACAATATGCAAACTGCTTGTAAACAACAACAACAACAATAATCAGTTAAAATCTTACTAATATGAGAGATCTAAAAAGATCTAGGAATATACAATAAAAAGATCTAGTAATATACAATCTTACTCATACTTAATATAAAGGTTGTTTCTGAATAATCCACTTGAACTTATTTAACATTATGGAATTCAATTATAAAGTTAAGAGTACAAAAGTTAAAATTCTTGTATGTCTATGCATATTATATTATATTATATCAAAATTTATAATTTAATAGGATAATATAATTAAAATGTTATAATGTATCAAAATTGATAATTTAATGGGATTAAATTCCAGTAATCTTCTTCGAATTAAAAACATAAAGAGAAAAAAAAAAGAAATGGAACCCCTTTGGGTTAAAAAATAGGAAAATAAATGAGAGCCCTTATATTGCTTTGGGTCCCAAGGGCAACTCAGATTGGATAATAAACCAACATGATAGCGTCAGGGTGTCTTCATTTATGACCTAATCCAGTGTGAGGTAAGCCAATACTTAAAAAGTCTCCAGATTTTTGGGTTTTCAACTCGTGTTCCACGTGTTGAGGCTTCTCTTCCCGCACACTCGTATTGACAACCGACAATTAATGCTGTTTAGCCAAAGCCCACCGAGTAGCACAGGCCTTATTGGTCTCGGAACCTGTTTAGTTGTTGATCGTTGCCCTTTATTCTCCACAGTGTTTGGACCAGACCACTAGACCCACGTTCATCACTTTCGTCTTATCTTCCTCGTAGGTTACAATGTGTCTATTTGTCTTCATTTTTCTTCCTAACGGCACGCGTTTTACGTTAGAACTTATCGTCTCACCCGTTTTCAACTCTACGGTGTCTGATTTGAAGCTTCACTCCAAGCTTCTGCGTAAACAAGTTGATGGAATCCAGAAACTCCACCTCCTTACTAGTATATATATGAAGAGATATTTGTTGACCAGCTATCATATCCAAACTTTTGTTTCAAAACAATATTGCCCAGTAGTTGATATACTCTTGTTGGTACATAATATAGTTTTAACGTACAAAATATTGAATCTTTGGAGTTGCGGGATGATAAAAGCAGGAGAACTGGACGTTGTCTTCAAGCATCTCGACGAGAATGGTGATGGGAAGGTTTCGCCGGTGGAGTTAAGCCGCCGTCTGGGGCAGTTTGGGATGAAATTGTGCATTGAGGAGGCGGAGATGGTGGTTGGTCTGTGGGATTCTGATGGGGATGGTTTGTTGGGAGCAGAGGACATTGTTGGATTACTGCAGGCTGTAGGAGAAGAAGAGAAGTTGAGAGATTTAAGAGAGG
>JANIIA010000012.1:76084-88458 GCA_027478495.1 Erythroxylum alaternifolium | reverse complement strand
GCTCTCTCTCCAGCTCCTCATTTCTCTCTCTTAGCCTCATTACTACCATCTCATCCGACTCTCCTGTCATCTTCTAATTAAACCCACACAAATTTCGCTTGCTTCTGTTGCTTGCTTTATGATTCACCCATATGTACATATATAGCCTCGTTCAGATGTGTCCAGGTTCAATGTATCTGATCACACGACCCCGTCCATCTCCATTATTTGTATTTGCTTACGTATTTGCTTCCCTACTTTCTTCTTTTTCTTGTGTTTGACAATGGGCTTTCCTACTTATTCAATCGACGTTGGTCGTTGCGTGCCAATCTCATCCTTATATATTAACTTTCATTAAAAAATAATCATTAACGACAAGCACTAAGTTAAGTTATCTAATTGCATTCCAGACAAATTAGTTCATTAATCAATTATTTTACAGTTAGACCATTAGTCATAGCAAGTTTAAAAATAAATTAACATAAATTTTCTTTCTTAATATAATCAATTGAAACATTTATGTTTCAATAGCACCATAAAATTTGCTATATATATATTATGGATGCTATATAAATGTTTTGGGAATAAAGTTATTCAATTACCTTTTTATAATAATTTGAAAATTTGGAATTCCCTACTAATGTATAGTTTGAAAAACTTGTTGAATTCAAAGAGCTTCCTTGTGCATTAAGCTCCTTCGTTTGATTTAATTATCATCCATAACTGACTACAAATACAAAGAAACTTCTTAAAAGCTCAAGGCCGTACTTCCCCGAGAAGATATTGACTTAATCTTTCAGCCCAAAAAAAGCTGGGAAATCTACCCCTTGACTGGACTTTGATATTGGCCCTTATTGGGTTTTTGCTTTCATAAAGCAATTACGGATGCTTGAGCTTTATAGACACAAACAATTCTTTCGGCCTATAAATAAAATCACCTTTTGTGAACTGAACTTCGGATAAGGTTTTTCTTGAACTCTTGCTACTTTTCTTCTGTCTATCGGGTTATGCGGATGCTTTGCTTGCAAGTTTTATAAACTTAAATATCAAAATATAACGTATGTTCATTATTTACTGGGGTAAGCTCAAGTTGTCTTGTTGGCTCTTAAGGCTTCCGAATTATGCTAGGCTTAATATCACTGTATAACTTAATCAATGAGTGTTTTCACACCTTGTGGACTTTAGAGTAGTCCAAGAGTGGATTAAAGGGAGAAGATATTGAGTCTTTTTTTTTTAACTTGTTAAGTTAATGAAAATAATATCAAAAGATATTTATTTATGTTATATACTCGAGGACTGGACACCTAGCGTTGGACTTGGACAAAAGATTGGTTGGATATGTACGATGAGTTGGTGCAAAGGACGAACAGGCCTGCACAACGTAACAAAATGCCACAATCGGATTAAATTATGAAGAGTTTATTCCTGAAAGTGGACGGAAGCTTTTCTTGCACCATTTTTATCACCGGCCACCTTTTCCTAAACTGTCCACGTCACTAGCCAATTAACAATTCCAATTTTTACTTTCACCATGGAGATTGCTCCACCCAGTCTTGTTTGATCAAGATGAAGACGATGACGACGGCGCATTTATGCTGTTGGATTTGAATTGTTTCATTCTCGATATCTATCTATCTGCAAATGGCGTCATGTTCGATTCAGATTTGCCATCTCAAACCGTCAAATCATTGAGGTCAGCTTTTCTTCTTCTCTATAATGTGTTTGATTTTCCTTTAGTCTTGTTTCTTTCACTCACTGTTACTGCTGTCGTCTTTTCTTTTCTTTTTTTTTTTAATCTCCCCTTGAAATGTTTTTAGACTCCCTCGGCATCTGTTTGATCTCTTGTGCTTTGTTCAATGATTGCGCCTCGCAATCCCAAAAACAAGTGTCGGTACTGGATTATTTGTTTTCTTGGGTACAACGAGGAAATTTTTTTCTGGATGATTTGATTTGCTTTTCTTTGAATTCAAACTGCTTTTCTGATTTATCTCTCTGTTGTTCTGACATGATGTTTGATAGGAGCGCTAACTCTCTCAAGCCTCCATAAGTGACCATACAGTTGAGAACTCCGTTTTCAAGCAATTATCCAGTAACGTTGTGGTTTCTTGGAGATACGCACAGTATTGAGCTGATCATCATTCCGTTTACGCATTGATTTTTGGGTCTCAACCATGGATTCGTATGGTAATTATCAGCATGGGTCTGGGAAATTGGAAAATATAATTTCCCAATTTCTGTTGAAAAGCTTGCACATCATTCTGGACTCGAGGATTCCTTCCCTTCAGCCGCAGGGTCAGAAAAGTGACAACTCTTACTCAGTTTCCAGAGTTAGAAAGAGTGACAAATGGTTCAATTTAGTTCTAGGAGATCGACCTGCAGGCCTTGATAACCTGCATTTCTGGCATAGAAATCTAATGGATCCCATGATTATTGACATCATTCTTGTTCACCACGGGCCTCCATCTTCTTCTGTAGATAACTCGTGCCCTAATTCAGCTGGGAGGACAACTGTTGAGACAGTTTTAGAGAGGTGGGTTGTCCAGTACGAGTCTGCACGGATTATGTCTCCCCAGACTGCTGATAGTTCTTCCTCTTACAAGAAAACTTACAAGAAATCAATCTTACTTTTACGTTCTCTTTATGCACAGATGAGGCTTCTTCCTGCCTATCGAATATTTAGGCAATTGAATGCATCTAGCCAAACTTATGATTTTGATATGATTTACAAGGTCTCGTCATTTTGTGAACCATTCTCTAGAGCAGAGGAGGAGATGATGAAAGAATACTCTTTTACCCCTGTTGAATCTGCTGCTGGTCGCCTTTCCATATCAGTGACTTACTGTTTGACAGTATCAGATTTCAATCTCGAGCCTCTGTCAGCTTTACCCCCAAAAATAATTACAGATTATGTTGGTAGCCCTACCACTGATCCCCTCAGGTCTTTCCCCTCTTCTGAGAAGGGAGTACGTGCAACATCCTTTCCATTGAGAGGGATTAGGCCCAACATATCAGCTCCTTTGCAACGCCCACATAGCTGGACAAGTGGATTTCACAGAGCAGTCCCTTCCATGTTGAATCAAACACTTGCTGGATCTCCACCAGCATATCGTGCATCTCCGATGTCACATGATTTTTCGTCTCCTCCTTTTGATACTCATCGTAATAAAGTTCACAATTATAGGCCACCAACTTATCAAAGGGGCAATTTTTACGAGGAGTGTCACCTTTCACCTCCATTCTCTCCATCTCTGTCCCCATCGACCACAACATGCTTTGCCAATGGCAATTCATTGCAAAGTTGCAAATATTCAGAAACTGCCCCTGTAACTATCCCACTTCCAATCACCGGAAAAAATTCTAGATACAATTATCCTAACTTTTCTGATCCAAGTAAGCATTCTCTTCCACCTTTATCTCCTAGGAGTGCACGTCACGATGCTTCATTTCAGGAGTCTCCTTCCAGAATTCGATCAATCAAGAAGCTAGAAATCTTAAGGGCTGGAGAATTGAACTGTGGCCTAACTAACCAATCTCCGAGTCATAAGGTATGCTTTACTACATGTCCTACTTTGGACGATTATGTTACTCATTGACCTCATTGACTTCACCTATCTGAATTGGAGCATAGTGACTGATAATAAGGTCATTGTTCATGGCTATTAGGTTTTCAAGGATAGCAAAGATGATTCGGGAAGGTTCTCAGGATTATTATCTTCTAGTGGCTCACCACGTATTGGATTTTCTAGAAGTTCTAGTAGGTTATCTTTCCAAGATGATATAGAGGATTGTGATTTCTCATGTCCGTTTGATGTTGATGATGTTGACGCATTTGATGGCCATATCAGGTAATTTTTTATTGTGTCCCACATTTCTTACCCTTTCTCCCTCTCTTGGTTTCCAATTATTCCCTAATCATTTCTTACCCTTTCTCCCTCTCTTGGTTTCCAATTATTCCCTAATCATCTCAACGCATCGTGTTTGTTTGGTTCTCATTTTCTAATTGATGTAGGATGAGTAGAAGGTATATCAAATTTTTTGTCATTTCTTAACTGATGTTGGACGAGTAGAAGATATATCATCCTGATGGCTAGAAGCCACAAAAGTTGATTGCTGAAATCTTAGTTTTAGGTTTGGAAATTCAGCTTAGGTTGAAATTTTAAGTTTTGATATAGCTAGAATTTTAGGTTTGATATGGCTAAAATTTCAGGGCTTTAGTTGTTGGAAATTTAGGTTAAAAGTGTTGGGATTTAGTGAGGTAAACAAGTAATGGAAGGTAAGAGAAATAGTAATTCATAAAGTTTAAGAATTACTCTCAGAAGAAAGTATCGCACTTTCTAATTAAAACTCAAGTTTATATAAAAGAATTCAGGATATCTATATTGAAGGATTGAATATATATTTTTACATACATACATTTATATAGAAAAATTCGTGGAACTCTAATTCTATTATAAAGGGATTCTTAACTAAAAATATCCAAAGTATAATTGAATCTTACTCTAATAAGAATTTTTTAATCATTAAATAAGTTTAAGTCCTACACTATTAGGATAATATATCTATTACTACTGCTTATCTAATAAGGAATCCTAGCATAAAATAAATTTTAGCCCTTGTTGTCTTTGTTGTAACCTCAAGGCCCACTCTTCATTCTACTAAATTAAAGTTTATGATTTGACCCACATTTCTTTCTTCTGAGCCTTTTCTTTTCCCATCCCCCCGCCCCAACGTAGCACTTCGGGAAAAAAACTTTGAAAGAATCAACTGACTTTTCCCTTCTTCATTGATCTGGGGGAAAGGGAACCATCTACCAGTTGGGAAGCTAGACAACAATGCTCATGATCCATCAATAGATCCTGCAGAGACAAAGGAAGAATATGGCTAAAGCACTAGTAGCAGATTAGATCTTTTAGCTACGTCCTTAGTCAGAGAGCCTCAATAAGTAGTTTCGGTAGCACCGGACCCCTACTTACCTTACTTTGGTTGGCGAAGGCCTCATTGGTTGTCGATAGATAATTCCCATTTTTACCATTCTCTAAACCTTATAGTGACGAGTGATTAGCCCCCAAAGTGGAAAGGATAGTGATTTGTCCTCATTTATTTCTTTTATAAATTCTAAGCTCTTTTGCATCAATTCCCTTTGATTTGTCCAAAGTCGCCCTTGGTGTAGAATGTGATAAATATTAAATACTGATCATGTAGGTTTGGATTGAACTTCTGAAATTCATATTTTAAAATCTAATAATTAACATAAATTGATCTTTTTTTCTATTTGACAAGAAACTGTTGATATCTACCA
This sequence comes from Erythroxylum alaternifolium, assembly GCA_027478495.1. Lineage (NCBI taxonomy): Eukaryota > Viridiplantae > Streptophyta > Magnoliopsida > Malpighiales > Erythroxylaceae > Erythroxylum > Erythroxylum alaternifolium. The sequence continues at coordinate 83,180 of JANIIA010000012.1, read as the reverse complement.
GCTCTTATGGCTATTTGTTCATTTAGAACATCCTCTATCTACTCTTTGAGATGAGGGATAGTTGCAATTCTCATAACTACAGTAAGAGATTGTGTACCATCATGTCCATGATAAAAAATTAGACTAAGACTAGTTCTCATATTAATTAGTGATGAAAATCAAAACAGTGATTTAGGAGAAATTATTTCCTAATCATAAAATAGGAAACAAGAGGATATCATGGATATTTACTTTTGGAAATTGCTGTAAATAGGGGATATCACTGTAAATAGGAAATATTTTAGTTACCTAAATTAAGCTAGGACTTGTGTATATATTCAACGACACTTGTTGTGCAAAATAAGAAAAAAGATTACTTCTTTCTTCATGGTATCAGAGCCTAGGACACTGTAACTCCTGGTTTCTTTCTTTTCTGACACTTACTTGGCCTTCATTGCCAATAGTGCCTTTTGGAAGACAGATGGCTGAAGCTATTACTAGCAAAAACCCCAACGCGGAGGTCTCTTCATCCTCTGAAATCTCCTGTGTTGGTAATCCCAAAGTGTACAACCCTACCCATATTGGTGAATTACAAACCTTCTTTCCATCTTACCAACTCAATGGTAAAAACTACCTCCACTGGTCACAAATGGTTAAGACTTTCCTTAAGGAAAAGGGAAAGCTTTCTCACCTATTAGGACTTGCTTTTGTTGTTTCAAATCCCAAGTTTGAGGGTTGGGATGTAGAGGATTCCTTAATCATGTCATGGCTTTGGAACTCTATGGAACCAGACATTAGAGGCGCTTACATGTTCTTCTCATTTGCTAAGGAGATATGGGATGCTGTTAATCTTATTCTAAGGTAAGTGATACCTATTTTAATTTATGAGATTAAGACCAGAATCTCATCTATCAAGTAAGGTGTGCACTCTTATCACTGAATATTACAATCTAATGAAGAGTCTTTGGTTTGAGTTGGATCATTATCAGAATTTTAAAATGCAGTGCAGTGATGAGAATGTCAAATTACAAAAGTTTGTAGAAAGGGAAAGAATTTTTGAATTCTTAGCAAGTCTTAATGTTGAGTTTGACCAACTTCGGGTTCAAATACTTGGTAAAGACCCTTTACCGTCCTTCTCACTCATCCGGGCAGAATAGAGCCGAAGAATTGTGATGTTGGAAGCCCTTAAAATAAGGAAGCTGTCTAGTGCAGTTTTTGTAAGAAGCCACGTCACACTAGAGAGACCTGCTGGAAGTTACATGGGAAGCCACAGAAAGCACGGAAAGAAGGGGCAAACAAGGATGGACAGGCCAAAGCCCACTTCATTAAACCTAGAAACTCTGGAGATTCTGATCAAGCTAGATCAGAACCAAAAGGACTTAACAAAGAAGAGATTGAGCGCCTAAAGAGCATTCTGAATTCCTTGGAAGGTGCTGGTGCATCATGTTCATTAGCCCAATCAAGTGATTTTCTAATTCTCATGTGCATTCTATACGTTATAGTTCCCATGCATATACATAAATTATTATACTTATACAGTGGTGTACTTGCATTGATCTGATATGTTTGTTTTTAGCTTGTGTGGGTTTGTTCTTGTGTTTGTTTTTGTTGTTTGTGTGTGTTTGTTTGTGTTTGTGTGTGTTGGTTTGTTTATTGTTATTTGTTTTTGCCCTTACCTTAGCCGGGGGTCTATAAGGAAACAATCTTTGTATCTCCATCGGAGATACGGGCATGACGACGTACGTCTTACCCTCCCCATACCCTGCTTAGGCGGGAATCTGGGTATGTTTGGTTTGGTTTGATTTAGTGCCTCATTAGTGTCTCTTAGGGATTCTTGGGTCGTAGATTCAGTTTCTACAGACCATATGACAACCTCTCATCATTCTTTTATTTCTTATAACCCCTGTCCTAGTAACAGAAAAATTAAAGTTGTAGAGAGCTCTCTTACTACTGCTACAAGTCAAGGAACCATTCCTTTGTTCATAATCTTCTCTTGAAAAGAGTACTACATGTTCCAAAACTTTCTGCCAATCTTTTGTCCATTAAAAGATTTACCAGAGACTTGAATTGCTTTGCCATTTTTGATTCTAATTATTGCGTATTTCAGGATCGGGAATCAGGGAAGATGATTGGGCATGCTAAGGAATATAATGGACTCTACCTTCTGGATTTTAAGAGTGGAGACAAAACCTCACACCCCTCTTTGATTTTCATGAACAGTGTAGAAAAAAGTATTTCTTTGCCATATTTTCTCTATTTTATATGTTACATATAAATAGGAATACAAGGTAACTATACTAGGAAAGAAATCTGTACAAAATCAATCAATCTCCTAATTTATCTCTTAACTAATCTCCTCTAATTACTTTTGTAAATCAATAATTGATTCCGATCAATCACTTAAGAATTAGTAATTTATAACATTTAATTCCTAAATATTCTCCTTTCCAATGCTCCTCCTCAAGCTAGCTTGTAGATGTCTTCAATAGCTAGCTTGCTCACTAGGAGATCAAATTGTTTCTTTGGTAGTCATTTGGCAAGAATATATAAGGAACACAAATCAGACCATTCTCGAGTATTTCCTTGATAAAGTGCCTATAAACTTTATTGTGTTTGGTTCTATCATCTTGAACTAGGTTATCAGCAATTGAGCTAGCAGCCTTGTTGTCATAGTAAACCTTTATAGGAAGTGTAACTGAAATCTTCAGATCTTCTAATAACCTCTTAATCCACATTACCTCACAAATCCCATGTGCAAGGGACCTAAATTTAGCCTCAGCATTACTCTGTGCTACCATATCTGTTTTTTACTCCTCTAGGTAACTGTACCGAAAGGAAACTGTACTTGAGGAAATGAAAGCCTTACTTGAAAATAAGACATGGGATATTGTAGATCTACTCAAGGGAAAAACGGTGGTTGGTAGCAAGTGGGTGTTCACTGTGAAGTATAGGGTTGATGGAGAGATAAAAAGGTATAAGGCTAGATTAGTAGCTCAAGATTTTACATAAACCTGTGGAATAGATTATGAGGAGACATTTGCTCTAGTTGCAAAGTTGAACACAATTAGAATTCTTCTATCATTGGCTGCAATTTTAGATTGGAAACTCCATCAGTGTGACATTAAAAATGCCTTCTTAAATGGTACAATAGATGAGGAAATATATATGAGGATCCCGTAAGGTTTTGAATCTAAAGAAGAAAGGGGGAGAGTCTGCAAACTGAAAGAATCTTTATACAGCCTCAAATAGTCTCCACGAGCATGGTTTAAGAGGTTCTGTGACACTCTTTGCAGATTTGGATACAAACAGGGACAAGCTGATCATACCTTGTTTGTGAAGTTTGGAAAAAATTAGAAAGAAGTGTATGTGGATGATATTATAATCACAAACGATGATACTAGTGAGATCAATGATCTTAAAAAAAATTGAGGCTAGAATTTAAAGTAAAAGATCTCAAAGCTTTGAGACACTTTCTTGGAATGGAGATTGCTAGAAGTAAAGAAGGTATTTTTATATCTCAACGAAAATACATGCTTGATTTATTGGAGGAAACAGGAAAAATGGGTTGTGTAGTTTTGAGGAATAAAATTATTTTCTGCTTATCATAAAAATGTTACAGAATTGTAGTATAATACAATGTAGGAATCACCTAAAGAAGGGAACTCCTAACTAGGAAATTGTAAACTAGGAAACTAAATAAACTAATTTACAGTTGTATCTACTCACTAATTACAGAATATTTCCTTTCCTTTTATATCTAAACTGACACTCTCCCTCAAGTTGGGGTATATATATTTATAAGTCCCAACTTGCTGATTATTCCATCAAAGCTTGGCTTGAACAATCCTTTTGTAAGGATATCAGCTACTTGCTATGTGGTTGGAACATATGGCATGCAAATCACTCCATTTTCTAGCTTTTCTTTGATGAAGTGACGGTCAATTTCTACATGTTTAGTCCTATCATGCTGCACGAGATTGTTAGCAATGCTAATGGTAGCCTTGTTATAGTAGTATAGTTTCATAGGACCATCCAATGGTAATTATAGCTCCTCTAGTACTCGTTTGAGCCAAATTGGCTCACAAATTCCATTGGCCATAGCACGAAACTCTGCTTCAACATTGCTGCAAGCCACTACATTTTGTCTTTTACTTTGCCAAGTCACTAAATTTCCCCATACACATGAGCAGTGTCCACTAGTAGATCTTTTGTCAGTGACTGAACCCACCCAATCTGCATTGGTAAACACTTCAACAGTTCTTTGAGCCTTCTTCTCAAAAAATAGTCTCCTTCCTAGAGATCCCTTAAGGTATCTTAGAATGCGGTAAGCTCTTTCCAAATGAACCTTCTTAGGAGAGTGTATAAATCGGCTAATCAAACTGATAGCTAAAGCAATATCTGGTCTCTTATGAGATAAATAGATTATCTTCCCAACCAATCTTGATATCTTCCAACATCAACTGGGTCACCTCCAACGTCCTAAGTTTTTCATTGGGGTCTATAGGCGTGTCAGCTAGCTTACAACCTGTCATACTTGTATCAGAAAGTAGATCTAGTACATATTTTCTGTTGGCTTACTGCGATCCTCTTCTTTAATCTTGCAACTTCCATTCTCAAGAAATACTTCAATGGACCCAAGTCTTTGATCTCAAATGTTCTTGCCAAACTAGCCTTCAAGTTGACGATTTCTTCATGATCATCACCTGTGACGATGATGTCATCCACATATACCAGCAAAATAGTCATCATCCTACTTTCCTTCCTTTTGCGAACATATATGAGGTTTTTTCATTAGAGAAAGTGCTAAGAAATGTTAGGAAGTTTAGCAGGAAATGTGGACCCTCAAACTACATTAAGTCAAAACAAGCACTCTTAAGCTAAATTAAGCACAATATCCAACAACAAGGGTCGAAAAGTATAACAAAAACTATGAAAATATCACTAAATAATATAGAAAACTTGGGTTCAATCGGCCATTTATATTGTCTACTCCTCAAACCTAACGAAATCTTCAAAATATGATTCACATCTTCCTCATAGCACACCTCTTGAATCTTCTTCACATCCCAACATCTATTCTCCCAATTAATAAATGTTTGAACCATTAGATTACAATCCCTAGCCCCTGTTCCTTCAAGCAATCAAAAATTTGAGTCCTTAGGTATCCAAGGATCCAACCAAAAATTTGTTGATTCCCCATCTTCAATCCAAATTTTGGCACCTAACTTAATCAATTCCTTTGCTTGTAATATACCTCTCAATGTGAAACTTGGGTTAGAACCCAAACCAACATTCATGTAGTTCCCTCTACGAAAATATTTAGCCTTGAACACCGTAAAAAAGAGAGTGTTGGATTCTGTAAATAGTCTCTAACCTTGCTTGGCAAGAATTGCTAAATTAAAGCACCTTAAATCCCTAAAACCTATGCCACCATCTGCTTTACTATCACACATTTGTTCCCATGACAATCAGTGAATACTTCCCCCCTCCCCTTCCTTTTCATACCCCACCATAATGAGTTCATGATTTTTTGCAATTCCTCACAAATAGATTTTGGAATCATAAACACACTCATACAATAAGAAGGAATGGCCTGAGCAACAGATTTTAAGAGTAGCTCCTTACCAACTCTTGATAGAAAACTATTATTCTAGGTAGTCACCCTATGCCATAATTTATCTCTGATATAATTGAAAATATTTTTCTTACTTCTCCCAATAAAAGATGGCAGCCCCAAATATTTCGCTTGATCCAACGGGGTGTAAACCCCAAGAATATCAGATAATTTCCTCCTCTCATCCAACCTAACATTTGGGCTAAAAAGAATGCTCAATTTTTGATAATTGATAGACTGACCAGAAGCTGCTTTATATTTCTTCAAAATACTCTTAATGGCACCACTTCAACCTCAGAAGCATTAAAAAAAATAACGAATCATTTGCAAAAAATAAATGAGATATGCGTGGCCCTCTAGAATTAGCCCGGCACCCATGAATGAACCCTCTCCTCTCTACTGGACTAAGAAGACAAGAAAGACCTTCTACACAGATAATAAAAAGATAAAGAGAAATAGGGTCCCCTTAACGGATGCCTTTACTTGGAATGATAGGGCCAATCTCACATTCATTTAACAAAATCGAATACTTTACATCCCTCATACAAAGCATCATCAACTTGATCCACCTCGCATCAAAACCCAAAGAAATCATCATAGTTTCAAGGAAACCCCAGTCTACTCTATCTTATGCCTTAGAGAAGTTGATCTTCAATGCAGCACCCCCCGATACTCCTTTTTTAGCTTTTATCCTATGAATTAATTCATAGGCAACTAAAACATTATCAGAGATTAACCGCCCTGGGACAAAAGCCGACTGGTACTTAGAAAAATATACGGAAGGATATGTTTCAATTGATTGGCTAAGACCTTAGAAACTATTTTGTCTAATACATTACATAAAGCTATAAGTCTTAGATCTTTCACATGCTCAAGGTTAGCAATTTTTGGAATTAAAACAACGAAGGTATTAGTCAACATAGCAAGAAAGGTACCTGACATAAGCCATGTATTATAGTCTTTGACAATGTCATCTCCTATCCCCCCCCTCCAAACTTCTGATAAAAGGCTAGATTTAATCCATTCGAGCCAGGAGACTTATTCGGGTGCATATGAAAAATTACAGCTCTAAACTACTCCTTCGAGAATGGAGCTAGAAGCAGCTCGTTGTCTTCTTGGGTAACACGGCTTTGGACAGTGCTTTCGACCCAGCTATAATTCGCCTCTCTTCCACTAAACAAATTTGAAAAATATCTCCCTACTATCTCCAGCATTCTTTTTGGATCCGACATCAGGTTGTTCAAACTATCCCTAAAGGTTTTGATTCTATTATTTTTCCTTCTCATTTTAACTTGGGAATGGAAAAATTTAGAGTTCTTGTCCTCATCCTTCAACCAAAACGCCTTCGCTCGCTGCCTCCATCGAATTTCTTCTTGCTCAAGTAATCGATTATATTCAGCCTTCAATCTCCCCACTTCGACATTATCATCATGGATGCTACTACCCAAAAGTAATTCCAATTCAGCTCCCACTTCCTTTTTCTTTTTAATTAAATCCCAATTA